>APFE031617335.1:142458-161435 GCA_000404065.3 Pinus taeda | reverse complement strand
GGAATGAATCCCAAGTGGGTGCGGCTGAAAATAGTGAGCCTGTGCTTTCATCCTTCTGCTCGTAGTAGGTTTCCCACTAGTCCTTGACGTGGGGGGCTACTTTGAGAAGAGCAAAAATAATCTTTTCCCGACTTGAAAATTCATGAACAGAAAAATAACCCTCTAGTAGATTTAACCATTTGTTTACGGCATCTGTGTCTATCTGACCCTCGAATATGGGGATTTCAAAATTAACTTGTACCTTAAAGGGCGTGGCGTTTCCAGAGTAGCTGCTGGAAGCTGATGCGTCACCTCTGGGTAGCCGCTATAGGATCTACGCAAAGCTATCCATCATCGCGTTCCTTTGCCTCTCGAGGGCTTCTTCGAGCAAGATTTTGATAGGATCTCCTGCTCCCTCGTCTTTCTTCTCATCCGCCATGGAAGGCCGTTGGGATTTTCGAGGCTGGTCTTGCAAAGGTTCGACTAGTTCAAGCCCTAACTCCTTATATCCCGACCTCATTGGGGACATGCAAAGAAAAACAGAGAAAAAGCAGACCACTCTGATACCACTGATCCGGATTTAAACAAGAATGCAATAGATTACATAGATAACCATAAATACAGAGATACAGCGGAAATAATGCTTCATTTCACTACTGTAAAATACCGAAATATGCTTACAAATAGAAATAAACCAGCTAGGGCGATGGTAGCTTATCTCTGAGAAGAGATGTGGTGGCTACATGCCTCTGAAATGTTTAGAACTATGTTACAATGAGGCTCGAAGGCCTATTTATGGTTGAGAAACAATGGAAAACCCTTCACATTCCAAAACCTAACCCTAGACACGTATGATAGCTCAACTTTCCCGGGGTCGTAACTTTGGCATACGATCTTCGTTTGACACGTATGATAGCTCGTTAGAAAGATCTATCTGAGAACTACCACTTTGGGAAGGGCAACATCAGTCCACGGACCCATGTTTCCCCTAGATTTCCCAAAAAACGTCGTTTAGGGCCTCAAAACGGCTCCGAAAATTCAAGACCCGAAAAAACTGCTAAAAATAGTAAATTGTGCTACAATTACGGAAACTGAAAAACTAAAAGAGACAGTTGTGGGGGTCCAAATGGGATAGGTGGGTGGCCACCAACATCCACCTGGATCATTCTGGGGTCAGCAACATATGTCTGGTAACTGAAACGAAAAAAAAAAAAAACCATTATGGTCACATTCATCCTTTAGAAGAGGTCACCGAATCACAATTTAGTTGAGGTCACTTCTTCTATCTCTTTCTAGAGTGTGATTATGTGACTTTGATGGAGGTGTGACTTACTAGAGGTCGCATAGTCGCATCACCTAGCTGGTCACACTTCCCAATGGCTTTCATGAGCTTTTCAGCGCAACTTTGCGACCTAGGCAGTGATGCAACTTAATGGCAGGGAAATCATTGGAGCTAGGTTGCATTACTAGGCTACAAGGGATGGACACACTCCAGTTTTGTGTCTCAACGACTAGGAGGAAGTTACATATTCATGATATTTCCTAAGAAGCATTTTAGTTGTACTGTTAGGCTTGAAATTTCATCTGCGACCTTCATGTCCACAGTCACACTAGACTTCCCCAGAACTCTGAACTGTAAACTCTCATTCTTGGTGCTTGTACAATATCATATACAAGATGTTCTTTGGATCTAATCTGTGAGCACTGTTACCAAATGAAACAATTATCTATTATCCTTAATTTTATTTCAATGTATACATTCTTTTAGAAACAAAGGCGAGGAGGGATAAGTTTTCGAGGTTCATAATATTGTTGGGATACACTACATGCTTTATCATCGCCATTTTTCTAAGTGCCTCACTACCCAGATCCTTTTCAAGATACTTCATTTTACCAGTTCCTACATTGTTCTCGCCAGTGCAAGTACCTTCCATCAATAATGCGGCATCAACCATAAATTTATTCAACCGTTCCACTTCTTATCTAAGTTCTTATTTCTCAGGATTAAATAATATTACAATATGGAAATTCTCGTCACCATCATGGGTTACAATTGGACATGTTAGAGGTGAAGAGTCAATTTCTGCTTTACTTCTGAAAACAACTTCTGCAATATGAGATAATGTCAAGCCAGGAGGTAACTCCTCAAATGAGATTATATTATTCATTTGGGTTGTTCATAGTTATATACATGAGGGAGTGACTGTTGAGTTTCATCTCCTAATGACTCTTCATTTTCTATTATTAACTATTTACATTATTTATAATTGTTCACACAATCCCTATGATTAGGTGTCAACATTCCCCCCCTTAATCTGAAGGGATGTTGGTGAGTCCAAGCATTGTTCTGAATCTTTCAAGCTTTTCTCTTCCAAGCACTTTGGTGAAGATGTCTGCAAGTTGCTTATTAGTGGAACAATGGTGAAGATGGATTGTTTTGGCCTCAACATGATGTCGAATCAGATGATATTTTGTATTGATGTGCTTCGTTTGATCATGGAACTTTGGGTTCTTGGCCAACTTTATTGCGGACATATTGTCAATCATGAGTGGAGTCGAATGTACTTGTTTTACTAGAAAATCTTCCAAAATTTTCCTGAGCCACACAATTTCTTTTGTTGCCTCAGCTGCTGCCACATATTCTGCCTCTATTGTGGAATCTACTGGAATTGATTATTTGTGTGATCTCTAGGAGACAACTCCTCATCCAAGACTCATAGCATAACCAGAAGTAGATACCCCAGTTTCTTTGTCTCCATCGAAGTCTGAATCGGAGTATCCAATCAAGCTAAAGTCGCCCACCTGTGTATACTTGAGTCCAAAGTCTTGAGTTCCCTTTAAGTACTTTAGAACTCTTTTTGGCAGTAGACCAATGTCCCTCACAAGGCTTTTTCATAAACCTGGAGAGGATTCCAACAACAAACGAAATGTCTGGTCTGGTAGTAGTCAGGTAGTTGATACTTCCTACGAGCTATCTATACTTTGTTACATCCTCAAATTCTTTTCCTTCAATGGATGTGAGCTTTAAGTTTTGTTCCATTGGATTAGTTAGAGGATTGCACTCAGCCACGCAAAACATGTTCAACAGATCTCCAACGTACTCCTTTTGAGAAAGGAATATGGACTTCAGATGTTGAGTTACTTCAATACCAAGATAGTAATGAACATAGCTCAAATCAGTCATTTCAAAACCTTTCCTCAATTCCTTATTTATGGATGCAATGTAGCTCTCATTGTTCCCTGTCATAAAAAGATCATATACATATACCACAAGATATACAACTATTTTGCCAACTTTCTTGATAAACAAAGTTGCATCATCAAGATCATAATGTTTGAAATTGAGTTTCAGAAGAGGATCTGTTAGTTTTTCATACCAAGCTAGCGGTGCTTGTTTGAGGCCATACAAGGATTTCACAAGTTTTCTTACTTTATGTTCATGTCCTTTCACAAAAAATCCTTTTGTCTGGGACATAAAAACATTCTCTTTTAGATCTCCATTCAAGAAAGCAGTTTTTACATCCATTTGATGTACTTTCCAACCATTCTGAGCTACAAGGGAAAAGAGTGTCCGGATGGTAGCCCACTTTTTGTGGGGGGTAAGTTTCCTCATAATCGACCCCTTCCTTCTATGCAAAACATTTTGCCACAAGCCTGGATTTGTGCTTTTCAAGTGAGCCATCAGCTTTATACTTGTTCTCGTAGACCGACTTGCATCCAATTGGTTTGGCTCCCAATGGAGGATCAACCAACTTCCAAGTGTCATTCTTTATCAAGGCATCATACTCCTTTTGCATTGCATCTTTCCATTCATCATGAGAAGTGGCTTCTTTAAAGGAAGTTGGTTCAAAATCTGTAGACAAAATTCAATTCACAATCATAAGAAACATCCATATCAACGGGTGAATCAGAGTCATCCACATCACCTCCATTTTTTCGAGTTGAATTTCTAATTCCTATCTTTCCAAGCTCATCCAGATGAAAACTTTCAAGTGTCTTTGTTAGCCACTTTGGGGGGACCTTTCTGAGATGGTCCAGGCTTCTCAGTGGATTGAGTTGGGACTAAATCAAGATTGAATCTCCCAATTCTATCAATCACATCACTCAAAGTATCATCAATGGTTAGAGTTTCATGCAGGGGAGAGAGTGCTTCAGAAGAAGATTCCACATGTTGATTTAGTATAGGAATCCCCCCTTCAAGATGTGGAATACGATTATCAAATTCTTGAAATGATTTTGCATTTGCGAATCTATCCAAGCGATCAAGTTTCCACTCAACAACATTGTCAGCTTTAGATGATTTAAGAAAGATTACATCTCTAGATACAACAAACCTTTTATTAACTTCATCATAGAGATGGTATGTGTTGGAGGTGTTTTAATACCCCAGGAAGATACACTTACGACTCCTTGCACCAAGTTTGTTTCTATGTACCTTTGGTATCAAGGCATAACAGGTGGAACCAAAGACCCTGAGATGCTTTACTGAAGGAATGTTCCCATACCACGCGTCATAAGGAGTCTTGTTTCTAATAGCATTAGATGGACATCTATTCTTTACATATACAACACACAGAACTGCATCAGCCCAAAACATCAATTTTACATTCTTGAAAATCATCATGGAGCGCACCGTATTTAAGATTTTCCTATTCATTCTTTCAGATACTCCATTCTGTTGGGGATTATAAGGCACAATTATTTGATGTTTGATCCCATGTTGGTGAAGATAGTTTTCAAATTCATTTGAAGTGTATTATTTTCCATTATTAGTGCGAATAGAGCCAATATGATATTGTACATCATTTTCAATCCATGTATGAAAGTTCTTGACTTTTTGAAAAGCATCATATTTATTCTTCAATAAATCAAGCCAACACATTCTGATGTAGTCATCAATAAATGTCATCATATATTTATTTCCATTTGTATAAGGAACAGGCATTGGACCACATAAATCTGAATGAATGAGTTCAAGTTTTCTATTTGCTCTAGAATGTGAATCATGAAAAGAATGTTTACTAGGATTTCCTAGAATGCAATCATCACATTGCTTAAGTTTCCTAGGAATTGTAGGCAAACCAGTACACCATTTTTCTTCAACAAGCAGAGGTTTTCATAGTTCAAGTGTCCAAATCTAGCATTCCATAATAAACTTGATGGAAATGTACCTTATTCATAATGAGAATTGTATGAGAAAGTTTGTGCACAAGCAAAGGTACCTTGCAGCTTGAGAATCCCTTTCTTCTTCAATCCCTGTCATGACAAGTGAGTGATCTAATGCTTTTCTCACCTCAACCTTTCCATCAAACATATGAATGGAGTGTCCTTGCTGGCAGATGTGGAAGACTAGGCATTTTAAGCCTGATTGTTACAAGCCTTGATGGCTTGAGTTTTGATTTGTCTGCAAGGTATACTGTTCCATCAAAATTGTCAGTAAATTCATCACAAAAATCTGTTCTAAAGTTCATGTGGCAAGTTGATCCTGAATCAAGCAACTAGTAATTTTTCCAAGAAGCAAGTGAAGCATTAAATAAGTCTTCATTTACTCCAATATTACAATGTGCCACAACACAGTGAGCGGATTCAGGTGCTTTACCTTTCTCTTTGTTATTAGTTTTACCTTTGGGTTGTGTCTGGCCTCTGAAATTTCTTCTTCCTCTTCCTCTTCGACCACCTCTTCCTCTGGAAGAATCTTGAGCAAGATTCTTCTCTCTATATGCAAGACACATAGTCTCTTTAAAAGACTGAGGACTTGTTTTCTTCCCAAAAAACTTCTCTCTTTCAACAATTTTTTTCACAAGGGAGTCAAAGGTAATCTATCTGAGGTTTCCATTTGCTTGCAATGACTCAAGATAATTTGAGTAAGTGGGATGAAGTGCCTTGACAAAAGCTATCAGAGGAATGTCCAACTCAACATTAGTGACTTTGATGTCATGCATAGTATATTTTACTTATAGTGCAAGAGCAAGAGGATCATCATTTTGTAATTCAAGGCTGAACAATTTAATCATGAGTTGAACAACTTCAAGTGCAGAGTGCGATTCATAGAGTTCCTTCAGTTTTTGTAAGGCTTCGAAAGCATTTGAAAATGGTGAATTATGGTGACTCACCTCTTCATTTACTGATGCTGCAATCAAAGCATAAGCCTTGTTGTTCTTATTTCCCCAAATAGTGAATTCCTTATCTAAGGTAGGTTGTTCTGGTTCTTTGTCTCCGTCTCCAACACACACTCCTTTCCACATCTCATTAAAAATGAGATTGTGTTTCATTTTTCGTGACCATTCTGGATAGTTCTCCTTGCTGGTGAGAACCACTCCCACAATAGATATCAATGAATGCATTTTAAAAAATATTTATACTGTAAAAGAAAATGTACTTCTGATGCCAATACGCTATAAGAAATTGCACTTTTGGTTGTAAAAAAAACTACAATTCTAATGTATATAACAAAGGTATATATGAGGGAGGGGTTATGTGATGGAGGTGCAATGTGATATTAAAAAAAATTGTGATATTTGCCATTCACTAGAAGCTGGAGGAGTATGGAGGAAAATGAGATTGTAGATTTTTTTTACATGACAGCCAACTATTCCTTGACAATCTTGCTGCTGATTACCAATCCTCCACTTGCAAACAATTTGGAAGCCCTGGCTTAAGATACAGATGTCATCTGGATGAATGTAACTTCAACCTTCGTGACTACTGCGCAAGGGCTCCCATTGTGGTAAGGCCAACGACCAATGGACAGTGGTATGTATGGTAGCACGGGGTTCCGTATGGCAGCACAGGGCTCAGATGTTGTATGGAGGAGCGCAGGAGGAGATGAAGCGTTGTGGTCTTGGGAGGTGCTGGCAGCAGTGGGAGCGGCAATGTGGGTGAAGCAGCGCAGCGTGGGATATATGGAGCATGGGAGGATTTCAAATCTGGGTGTTCTACAATGTTGGGTCACAAGATATTAGTGATGCAACAAGACATTTTCATGGCAACGGGACTGCCCAACAAAGGTCGCACAGTGGGTTAATCGTTTGAAAATAGGGATTCCATAGTCAAATGAATTGGAAAGGAGGCTTCGAACACAGAGCATGCGATGATATTGAAACCATGTGTGGACTTGAGATGAATTTCAAGCATGACTTCCCTGTGGATATGATCAAGGATGGCACTGTGGATAATACCAAACACAATGGGGAGAGTGGTATGGGCAGCGGACAATGTATATAACAGGTAGGGAGAAATGTTGCAAGCAGAGGACCTGTGCAGGTATACCAAGCATTACACCAAATTATCATGCAGAGGGCAGAGGGCAAAGAACTGAAGAATATGGTGTTGAAGTATGGCAACAAGAGTATTCCAATTTAATTTTTCCTTGAATTAAATTGTGAATTAAAATCAAATTTAGTCTTAACATCTACTTGGAAATAATTAATTTATTTATTTTAAATTAATTAGTTGGAGAAATTCAAGTTAGAAGTCTTTCTGAAGTCATGCAAGAGTTATCCCTTAAATTAAGGTGATAAGATTGAGTTATCTTTGAGTTGTAATTAGTTCACTTAGTTTACTAAGTTAAGTCTAGTTAAATTAGTTCCAAACTATTTGAGGAACTAATAGTGAGTTAACAGTCAGTTGATGTATTAATGCACTCAACTAGTGCTACTCTTGTTAACTAAAGATTCCCTCATCAAAAACTCATGCATGTCTATTCTGAGAAAGACCCAGTTGAGATAAATTTTCAAGGACATTGTATTATCAGTTGCATGCATTTTCTCATGGAGAAAACTTATGCATGCAGTCAAGGAATCATCATTGAGGATTGCGTAGTTTCGAAGGCTTGATCATCCACTTGGTAAAAGAAAAATCATCCACAAGGAACAACGCAAGGAAATAGGAGCTTGGAGGGTAGAGAGGAAAGCTGGAGAGAACCCAAGATTGCCTATGAGCATCTATGAGGATTGTATTGAGAGCTGGGTAGTTGTGAGAGCTAAGGCTTTGTATAATTCCTATGTATTTCCACCATGTATGATAATACAATAGTGTGGGGTTTTTAGCTAAGGCTTTCCCCAAAGTATTTTCATGTGTATTGTGCCATTGATTCTTCTTCTTCTGGTTATATTGTTCAGCTCGATATTTAAGCTTCCGAAAATTAATAGTAGAAGTAGGTTATAGTATTATTCTTTGATTTATATTGCATTATCGGGTTAAGCTACCATCAAATTTTCTACATGGTATTAGAGCTATGAACAATATACTGAGAAGAGAATTTGAAGTTTGAAGTTTGGGGTTTGGGGTTGCAAGTGCAAATCAAATTCATATCATACTTTAAGGTTGGCCAATGGCGTTCTATGGCTTGAGACTCGAGTATGCCTTGGAAGGTAGCTTGAATTACATAGCATGGAATGATAGAATGGAGGATGTATTAGAAGACAATGGCTTGAAGGAATTCATTGATCAAGAAATCCCAAAGCTAGCTTCAACTAATGCACAAGAGTTGGCTAAGTGGAAGAAGTGTATGGCGAAGGCGAGAAGGATCATCCTTGAGGGAGTTCGAGACCATATTGTCTCGAGTCTCCATGGGAAGGATACTCCATTTCAATGTGGAAGACATTGAAGGACCTCTACCAGAATAGTAGCGACCAGAGGAAATTGGCGCTCAAGGATAAGCTTCGAAGAATCAAGACGGAGAAGGGCGATACTATTTCCACATATCTGAACAAGCTCACCACCTACAGAGATGAGCTTGGGAGTGTGGGAATAACTACTGCCAATGGTTATATGGTGAGCCTCGCTCTCATTGGAATAGCTACAAGGACTCTGTGAATGGAAGGGAGAAATTGTCAGATTGGGAATGACTGTGGTCAGATCTTATGCAGGAGGATATCAAGAGGAGCACACGAGATGGTTCTTCATCCAAGAATGATGATGAAGAAAATCTGGCCTTTGCAAGTATGGTAAGGAAAGGGAAGGGGAAGGCTTCCCATTTCAAATTGAATTCTTCTCATGGAGGGAAGAAGGCTGACATGTCTAAAGTAAGATGCTTTAATTGTCACAAGATGGGACATTATGCGACTAATTTCCCATTGAATAAATCCAAGAAGGGATCCTCAGAAGGATCAGAAGGTGAGGCATTAACCTCTCAGTTCGAAATGGACTTTACCCTCATCGCATGCATGGTGTAATCAATGATGGGTTGTGTCTAGTATCTAGACAGTGGAGCCTCATTCCACATGACCGGTGATAAAAATTTATTCAGTGCCTTGGAGGAGAAATACCTCAAGATGCGCATAGAGATGGGTGATAATGGAAGGTATAGTGCTTCAGGAGTGGGCATGGTTGCTTTTCAAAGGGAGTATGGAGCTCCTCTCACCTTGACAGATATGATGTATGTTCCTGGACTGAAGAAGAACTTGGTATTGGTCACGATGTTGGAGGACAAAGGCTATGATGTTGTCTTTAGTAAAGGAAAGGTGTTCCTAAGACACATAGCCATGGGTCAGACAAGAGGACAGGGATTCAGGTAAAGAATCTCTATAAACTAGAGGTAGATGATTGTGCAGCATTGAGTACAAAAGCAGAATTGGTGCAAAGCCAAGACATTGGCGAGTTGTAGCATAGGCAGTTGGGCCATTTGCATCATGGGGCTTTGAAGATAATGCAGCAGATATCTACAGGACTTCACAAAGGTAAACTTGAGCAAGTTGACACATGCAAAGGTTGTACCTTGGGAAAGTACATCAAGTCTTCCTTTCATGATCAAGACAGTCAAGCAGAGGCTATTTTAGAGCGAGTTCATACTGATTTGTGTGGACCATTCTCGACAGCATCCACAGCGAAGCAAAGGTATTATGTGATTTTCATTGATGACTATTCTCGTAAATGCTGGATTTATTTCATCCAGAAGAAGGACCAAACTTTCACAAAGTTTTGTGAGTTCAAAGCTTTGGTCGAGAAAGAGTCAGGGAAGAAGATCAAGGCCTTGAGAAGTGACAATGGTGGAGAATTTGTCTCTCAATAGTTTAAGGACTTCTGTGCAATGGAAGGAATTAACTGAGAGTTGACGGCACCTCATTACCCACAGCAAAATGGGGTGGTCGAGAGGAAGAATAGAACTATTGTAGGGGCAACATGGGGAATGTTGCATGACCAAGGCCTACCACTTCACTTGTGGGCTGAGGTATGCAACACAATGATCTATTTGTAGAATAGAAGCCTGCATCGCATAGTTGGGATGAAAACACCAAAGGAAGCTTTCTCTAGTAAGACACTAGATGTGGGTCACTTCATGATCTTTGGCTCATCGGTATATTGCCATGTGACAAAGGATGCACAAAAGAAGCTTGAGCCAATAGTAGAGTTGGGGATATTTATGGGGTACACTGATACACCTCACAACTATTGGGTGTACTTGCCTACCAGTTGGAGGACAGTGGTTCGTAGAGATCTCAAGTTTGATGAGCATAAGGCCATGCGAGTTTCCATTGAGAGGGAGCTCCAACTACAGGTTGTGGAGGAACTATTGGTTCCTAAGGAGGAGGAGCCTCAAACTTATGTAGAGCAGCCACATTTAGAGGTTCTATGAGTGGAGAAATCCACTTAAGCAGAGTCTTCTAGAGATGGACGGAAGTGCACAAGAGAAGCTGACAGATTGTTGGAGGATGCAAGAGAGAATGTGGGAGCACCATCTTCTCAATGTAGACAGAGGAGGTCACTTGAGAGGTACACTATATACATGGCCCTTGTTGGGGAATGTGTTGAGACTGAGCCATCTTCCTTTAAGGAAGTAGTGCAGCAACTGATTTGGGTTGATTCTATGGTGGAGGAGTATGACTCAATAGTTCGTAATAGTGTTTGGGACGTGGTTCCAAGACCACAGAACAAGTTAGTTGTGAGTTCTCGTTGGATTTACAAGGTAAAGCAAGCTGCTGATGGTAGTGTGGATGATCTGAAAATGGGGCTCTTAGGCTTCTTGTGTAACTTACAAGAACCTCTCCCACTTCCAAAGCTTTAAATTTTCCCAAGTCTTAATGATTAACCAATGCAGAATTAAGAAATGCTTGAAAATATGGGTGTATGCTTGTATTTGTTTTCAATTGATTATTTACTTTAAAATCTATTGTTTGTGCTGATATGGGAAGGTACTTAAACTGATATAAAAATGCATATAACAGTAGTTAAAGGAGCAGTAAAAACAAACACATAAGACAACAATATAATAGTTCACCCTGATATCTTGGGCTACATCTCCTTGAGCTCTAATCAACTCGATTAGGCTCTCTGGGATTATGACAATAGTTCTTTTACAAGTTCCTACACTTAACTCCAATTTTTTATACAGGAACATTGGGCTCAGAACACCATCTTATCCCTTGGCTCTTGGATCTCTTTGGCTTTCCAACTCTGGCTCTTGACTCTGGCTCTGGCTCTTGCTCTGGCTATGGCTCTGACTCTAGCTCTGTGGCTCGAGCTCTAGCTATGGCTCGAGCTCTAGCTCTTGGCCCTGGCTTCTCTAAGCTCTTTCACTCAGCCTTTGCATGCCTCTGTGAATCACTCGACCCCCAAGAAATTCCAACAATAATATGTTGTTGTCATTTGAGCTCTCTAGCTTTTCACTCAACCTCCAACCTCTGGTGGATCTGCCTATTACAATGAACTCGACTCTAGTCTTTCTACTTCCAGGTATGCTTACTGCTTCCCCGGCTTCTCTCTTTTTCTCTCCCTTTTACTCTCTGTCTGTTCGTGGCTTAATGCCAATCTGTCTCATGACTGTTCGCTTCCTCTCCCGACTCTTCGGATCACCTGCCTCTATCCACTGGAATTCCCTGCTCTGCATCATCATCACTATAACACTTCATAGAGAGGTGGCCACTTGTCTCCTCATGAACTGAACCAGCTCTTCCTCAAATGATTTGTTACTTCGGTTACTCTATGAAATGATTCATCCGTGAACTCAGCGGTCCAATCGGACTTCAACCTTTATGTGTTGAAGCTTATTTTCTCTATCAAATCTGGTTTCCCATCAGGCGCAATCTCCGTCATTAGATCTGGGGCCTCTAGATCCGATGGTTATCGCTCTTATCGCGTAGTTGACTTGCTTGGACGTTAGCCCGCGATGAGGTTGGTTTTCTCTCTCATCTACTTAACACGCGTCAATCACTGTATGGCATCGCTGGGTCCTCTAACAATTCTGCTTACCGCCCAAAATGCTTTCGATATTGCACCGATTTTGGAGCACGGGACCCGCCTGTCATTTCAACGCTTTTTCCATGGTTTCTTGGCTTTCCTTGTGACCGAGCGTTCAGGGCTTTACTATTTAGAGGGGTTTTTCCCAGTGATGCGCAATTAGCACATCAGAAACAACCTCCGTTTTCTGGTCTGGGCCTCCTAACTGCCATTTTTGCGCCATGCACAATCCCCATGGGCCACCGTTGCTCTGGTCCTCGTTGCTCTGTGCTGGGTGCAAATTGTCATTGATTAGAGGTTATTTCTGATAGGCTTTGACATCCATTTAAACTTTGGTATGAGCTTTTACAGAGTTCGGGTATTTTTAAGAGAGTTTAAGGATACAATTTCGGATTAGTGGAGAAGCATAAGGCAAGATTTGTTGCCCGTGAATTTTCACAGATCATGTTTTTGCAGTATATTTCGACAGAGGAGCAAGATGCTGACATTTTGACGAAGGCATTGTCAAAGTGTAAATTCGACTTCCATATAGACAGGATCGGGGTGGTAGATAATCCCTTTCTTGTTGAGAGGGAGTGTTGAAATATGGCAACAAGAATATTCCAATTTAATTTGTCCTCGAATTAAATTGTGAATTAAAATCGAATTTAGTCTTAACAACTACTTGGAAATAATTAATTAATTTATTGTAAATTAATTAGTTGGAGAAATTCAAGTTAGAAGTCTTTCTGAAGTCATGCAAGAGTTATCCCTTAAATTAAGGAGATAAGATTGAGTTATATTTGAGTTGTATTTAGTTAACTTAGTTTACTGAGTTAAGTCCAATTAAATTAGTTCCAAACTGTTTGAGGAACTAACAGCGAGTTAACAGTGAGTTGATGCATTAATGCACTAAAATAGTGCTACTCGAGTTAACTGAAGATTCCCTCATCAGAAACTCATGCATGTCTATTTTGAGAAAGATCCAGTTAAGATTACTATTCAAGGATAGTGTACTATCAATTGCATGTGTTTTCTCATGGAGAAAACTCATGCATGCAGTTAAGGTTTCATCCTGGAGGATTGTGCAGTTTTTAAGGCTTGTTTTTCCACTTCATAATAGGCTAATCATCTACAAGGAATAGTGCAAGGAAATAGGAGCTTGGAGGGCAGAGAGGAAGGCTGGAGAGAAGCTAATATTGCCTTTGAGCATCTGTGAGGATTGTACTGAGAGCTAGCTAGTTGTGAGAGTAAAGGCTTTGTATAATTCCTATGTATTTCCACCATGTACAATAATACAATAGTGTGGGGTTTTTATCTGAGACTTTCCCAAAAGTATTTTCATGTGTATTGTGCCATTGATTCTTCTTCTTATGGTTATATTGTTTAGCTCGATCTTTAAGCTTCCGCAAATTGATAGTAGAAGTAGGTTATAGTATTCTGCTTTGATTTATATTGCATTATCGGGTTAACTTATCACAGATTCTCTACATGGTATCAGAGCTATGAACAATATACTAAGAAGAGAATTCGAAGTTTGAAGTTCAAGATTGCAGGTGCAAATGGAATTCATATCATACTTCAAGGTTGGCTAATGGCGTTCTATGGCTTGAGACTCGAGCATGCCTTGGAAGGTAGCTCGAATTACATAGCATGGAAACATAGAATGGAGGCTGTACTAGAAGACAATGGCTTTAAGGAATTCATTGATCAAGAAATCCCAAAGCCAACTTCAACTAATGCATAAGAGTTGGCTGAGTGGAAGAAGTGTGTGGCAAAGGCGAGATGGATCATCCTTGAGGGAGTTCGAGACCATATTTTCTCGAGTCTCCATGGGAAGGATACTCCATTTTCAATGTGGAAGACATTGAAGGACCTCTACCAGAACAATAGCGACCAAAGGAAATTGGCGCTTAAGGATAAGCTTCAAAGAATCAAGATGGAGAAGGGAAATACTATTTCCCCATATCTGAACAAGCTCACCACCTCAAGGGATGAGCTTGGCATTGTGGGAATAACTACTTTCAATGATGATATGGTGAACCTCGCTCTCCTTGGACTTCCAAAGAGTTGGAATAGCTACCAGGACTCTGTGAATGGAAGGGGAAAGCTTCTAGAATGGGAATGACTATGGTTAGATCTTATGCAAGAGGAGCACACGAGATGGTTCTTCATCCAAGAATTATGATGAAGAAAATATGGTCTTAGCAAGTAAGGCAAATAAAGGAAAGGGGAAGGCCTCCCATTTCAAATCAAATTCTTCTCATGGAGGGAAGAAGATTGACATGTCCAAAGTAAGATGCTTTAATTGTCACAAGATGGGATATTATGCAAGTAATTGCCCATTAAAGAAGTCCAAGAATGGATCCTCAGAAGGATCGGAAAGTGAGGCATTAGCCTCTCAGTTCGAAATGGACTTTACCCTCATCGCATGCATGGTGTCATCGATGATGGGTTGTGTTTGGTATCTTGACAGTGGAGCCTCATTCCACATGACCGGTGATAAAAAATTATTTAGTGCCTTGGAGGACAAAGACCTCAAGATGCACATAGAGATGGGTGACGATGTAAGGTATAGTGTTTCAGGAGTGGGAACAATTGCTTTTCAAAGAGAGCGTGGATCTCCTCTCACCTTCACATATGTGATGTATGTACTTGGACTGAAGAAGAACTTGGTATCGGTCGCGATGTTGGAGGACAAAGGCTACAATGCTGTCTTCAGTAAAGGAAAGGTGTTCCTAAGACACATAGCCATGGGTCAGACCAAGAGGATGGGGATTCAGGTGAAGAATCTCTATAAACTAGAGGTAGATGATTGTGCAACATTGAGTATAAAGTAGAATCGGTGCAAAGCCAAGACATTTGCGAGTTGTGGCACAGGTGGTTGGGCCATTTTCATCATGGGGTGTTGAAGATAATGCAACAGATATCTACAGGAATTCCCAAAGGTAAACTTGAGCAAGTTGACACATGCAAAGGTTGTACCTTGGGAAACTACACCATGTCTTCCTTTCATGATTGAGACAGTCAAGCAGAGGCTATCTTAGAGTGAGTTCATAATGATTTGTGTGTACCATTATTGACGGCATCCACAACGAAGCAAAGGTGTTATGTGATTTTCATTGATGACTTTTCTTGTAAATGCTAGATTTATTTCATGTAGAAGAAGGACCAAACCTTCACAAAGTTTTGTGAGTTCAAAGCTTTGGTCAAGAAAGAGTTAGGGAAGAAGATCAAGGCCTTGAGAAGCAACAATGGTGGAGAATATGTCTCTAAAGAGTTTAAGGACTTCTGTGTAGCGGAAGGAATTAAACAAGAGTTGACGACACCTCATAACCCGGAGTAGAATGGGGTGGCTGAGAGGAAGAACAAAAATATTGTAGGGGTAGCATGACCAATGCTGCATGACCAAGGCCTACCACTTCACTTATGGGTTGAGGCATGCAACACAATGGTATATTTGCAGAATATAAGCCCACATCGCATACTTGGGATGAAGACAACCAGACGAAGTTTTCGCCGGTAAGAGACCAGATGTGGGTCACTTCAGGATCTTTGGCTCATTGGTATATTCCCATGTGACAAAGGATGCATGGAAGAAGCCTAAGCTGACAATAGAGTTGGGGATATTTATGGGGTACACTGATACACCTCACAACTATTGGGTGTACTTTCCTACCATTCGAAGGATAGTGGTTCACAGAGATCTCAAGTTTGATGAGCAGAAGTCCATGCAAGTTTCCCTTGAGATGGAGCTCCAACTACACGCTATGGAGGAACTATTGGTTCCTAAGGAGGAGGAGCCTCAGATTGATGTGGGAGTAGCCACATGCAGAGGTTCCAGGAGTGAGACATCCACTCAAGCAGAGTCTTCCAGAGATGGACGAAAGCGCATGAGAAGCTGATAAATTATTGGAGGATGCGAGAGAGAATGTGGGAGCACCATATGCTCAGCGCAGACATAAGAGGTCACCTGAGAGGTACACTGGATACATGGTCCTTGCTATGGAATGTGTTGATATTGAGCCATATTCCTTTGAGGAAGCAGTTTAGCAACCAATTTGGGTTGATTCTATGGTGGAGGAGTATGACTCCCTAGTTCGTAACAATGTTTGGGACGTGGTTCTGAGACTAGAGAACAAGTCGGTTGTGAGTTCCCGTTGGCTTTATAAGGCAAAGCAAGCTATTGATGGTAGTGTGGAGAAGCATAAGACAAGATTTTTTGCCCGTGGCTTTTCACAGGTTGAGAGGAACATGTTGCTACAGTATATTTCGACAGAGGAGCAAGATGCTGACATTTTGACAAAGTCATTGTCAAAGTGTAAATTTGAGTTCCATAGAGACAGGATCGGCGTGGAAGATAATCCCTTTATTTTTGAGCGGGAGTGTTGAAATATGGCAACAAGAATATTCCAATTTAATTTGTCCTTGAATTAAATTGTGAATTAAAATCGAATTTAGTCTTAACAGCTACTTGGAAATAATCAATTAATTTATTTTAAATTAATTAGTTGGAGAAATTCAAGTTAGAAGTATTTTTGAAGTCATGTAAGAGTTATCCCTTAAATTAAGGAGATGAGATTGATTTATATTTGAGTTGTAATTAGTTAACTCAGTTTACTGAGTTAAGTCCAGTTAAATTAGTTCCAAACTGTTTGAAGAACTAATAGTGAGTTAAGAGTGAGTTGATGCATTAATGCACTCAACTAGTGCTACTCCATTTAACTAAAGATTCCCTCATCAGAAACTCATGCATGTTTATGATGAGAAAGACCCAGTTGAGATTAATGTTCAAGGATGATGTACTATCAGTTCCATGTGTTTTATTATGGAGAAAACTCATGCATACAGTCAAGGATTCATCTTGGAGGATTGCGTAGTTTTGAAGGCTTGTTTTTCCACTTCGTAATAGGCTAATAATCCACAAGGAACAATGTAAGGAAATAGGAGCTTGGAGGGAAGAGAGGAAGGCTGGAGAGAAGCCAAGATTTCCTATGAGCATCTGTGAGGATTGTACTAAGAGATGGCTAGCTGTGAGAGCTAAGGCTTTGTATAATTCCTATGTATTTCCACCATGTATGATAATACAATAGTGTGGGGTTTTTATCTGAGAATTTCCCCAAAGTATTTTCATGTGTATTGTGCCATTGATTCTTCTTCTTCTGGTTATATTGTTCAGCGCGATCTTTAAGATTCTGCGATTTGATAGTAGAAGTAGGTTATAGTATTATGGTTTGATTTATATTGCATTATCGGGTTAACCTATCACATATTTTCTACATGGTATTGGAGCTGTGAACAGTGTACTGAGAAGAGAATTTGAAGTGTGAAGTTCGGGGTTGCAGGTGCAAATCGAATTCATATCATACTTCAAGGTTTTCCAATGGCATTCTATGGCTTGAGACTCGATTATGCCTTGGAAGGTAGCTCGAATTAAATAGCATGGAAAGATAGAATGGAGGTTGTATTAGAAGACAATGGCTTGAAGGAATTCATTGATCAAGAAATCCCAAAGCCAACTTCAACTAATGCACAAGAGTTGGATGAGTGGAAGAAGTGTGTGGAAAAGGTGAGACAAATCATCCTTGCGGGAGTTCGAGACCATATTGTCTCGAGTCTCCATGGGAAGGATACTCCATTCTCAATGTGGAAGACATTGAAGGACCTCTACCAGAGGAATAGCGACTAGAGGAAATTGTCGCTCAATGATAAGCTTCAAAGAATCAATATGGAGAAAGGTGATAATATTTCCACATATCTCAACAAGATCACCACTTGTAGAGATGAGCTTAGTAGTGTTGGAATAATTACTGTCGATGATGATATGGTGAGCCTCACTCTCCTTGGCCTTCGAAAGAGTTGGAATAACTATCTGAACTCTATGAATGGAAGGGAGAAAGTGTTGGGTTGGGAATGAATGTGGTCGGACCTTATGCATGAGGAGATCAAGAGGAGCACATGAGATGGTTCTTCATTCAAGAATGATGATGAAGAAAATATGGCCTTAGTAAGTAAGGAAGGGAAAGGGAAGGGGAAGCCTTCCCATTTCAAATCGAATTCCTCTCATGGAGGGAAGAAGAGTGACATGTCTAAAATAAGATGCTTTAATTGTCAAAATATGGGACATTATGCGACTAATTTCCCATCGAAGAAGTCGAAGAAGGGATCCTCGAAAGGATCGAAAGGTGAGGCATTAGCCTCTCAGTTCGAAATGGACTTTACCCTCATCGCATGGATGGTGTCATCGATGATGGGTTGTGTCTGAGGTCTTGATACTGGAGCCTCATTCCACATGATTGGTGATAAAAATTTATTCAGTGCCTTGGAGGAGAAAGACCTCAAGATGCACATAGAGATGGGTGATGATGGAAGGTATAATGTTTTAGGAGTGGGCACGGTTGCTTTTCAGAGGGAGCATGGAGATCCTCTCACCTTGATAGATGTGATGTATGTGCTTGGACTGAAGAAGAACTTGGTATCGTTCATGATGTTGGAGGACAAAGGCTACGATTTTGTCTTCAGTAAAGGAAAGGCATTCCTAAGACACATAGCCACGGGTCAGACCAAGTGGATATGGATTTAGGTGAAGAATCTCTATAAACTAGAGGTAGATGACTGTGCAACATTGAGTATGAAAGCATAATTGGTGCAAAGCCAAGACATTGGCAAGTTGTTGCATAGGTAGTTGGACCATTTGCATCATGGGGCTTTGAAGATAATGCATCAGATATCTACAGGACTTCCCAAAGGTAAACTTGAGAAAGTTGACACATGCATAGGGTGTACCTTGGGAACTACACCAAGTCTTCCTTTCATGATCGAGATAGTTGAGAAGAGGCTAT
>APFE031617335.1:99498-128329 GCA_000404065.3 Pinus taeda | reverse complement strand
CACTATTCCAGCCTTAAGATTTTGACCCATTAATAGAACTTATCCTTCTCCTTGCGCTCAGGTTCCTTCTTCATTCAGATCCAAATCTGCACCATAACCCAATCACAGTATTCTAGATCTAGCACTTTATCAGATATTCAATAATTTAGAAGATGTCTTGCCAAATGATCTCCTTCCTCTTTTATAGCCTTAGGCCTTTCACAATACCACAAACCAAAAACCATAACAATTCAATACCATGGACCCAATACTTGGGATCAACACTTATGATGAGATACCATGGCCCAAAACCATAGGTTCAAATACCAAGGACTAAATACCAAAGACCAAAACCATAGGATCAAAAACTATCGGACTAATACAATGAACCAACCATAAGATTTCCCATGTGCATGCGCTTTTCTCTGCATGAAAGTGCATGAACGTTTCTTTGCATGAAAGTGCGTGAACTTTTCCCTACATGAAAGTGTGTGAACTTTTCTCTGCATGAAAGGAACTTTTCTCTGCATGAAAGTGCGTGAACTTTACTGCACTATAATTTATCATTTGAGATGAGTGGGTTGCCATCAAGTACAACATATGTATCATAATTCCAACACATCCAGAGCATGGAAAAGCCAACTAGGTACCAGAGATTCTAATGCTGGTATAATCTTGTCAATAAGCCCAAGTATCTCCTCAAGAAAAATTACATCCACCCTCTCTAAAGCCATTAGTCATTTAAACGCTAGTTTTTTGGTGGGACAATCTAACCCTTGGCAGTTAAGGAGAGACACTTCATAGGGGGAGGACACATGGGGTGTTTTGTGCTCTAAGAACCTGATCAATAGCAAGTTGTTGACCAATAAACACATCTATACTAGCTTGAAAAATAGCTCTCATAATAGAGGATGGGCGCCCTCGGGAAGGCTTAGAGGGTAGGTGGGGGGAGATGATGCGAATTGCACAAGGAACCTGTACCAGGGGGGTGATTCAAGCAGTGGAGGTTATAGGAATGGGAGGGGAGTGAGGAGTCTGAAGCCTATGAATGAGAGGTCGACGAGGAGGGGTTTGACAAGGAGGGGGGATTACAAGAGTAAATAGGGGAGGGTTGAGTCAAAGGGCAAGTCAAGGAGGGGGGGAAGATGAAAATGTAGAGCCACAATGCGAAGCAGTGGGAGAAAAGAAGAAGTTGTAGAGGCAGAAATAGAATTGACAAAGGAGCAAGAGTGAGAATTACCTAGAGAGAGCGCAAAAACTACCACCACCCATCCCATGGTGAGAGGAGGCGAGGGAGGTCGGATTTTGGTAGTGTCACGCATCTTCTCGTGAGCCTTGGTCGAAGATAGAGGAACAGAGCAAGGAGGAGTGTTATGTGCTTGAGCGCCCGGGGGAGTCTTCTGTTCCTTAGATTGATCCACAGGGGCAGTGGAGTTCTTAACAAGGGGGCATTCCTTATAGAGATTCCCAACTTTATGACATCGTCTACACCGAAAGGGAACCCCTTCATAATCCAAAATTTGAATGCAGGTGAACTATTTCTAGTAGAGGGTAATCTACTCCCGTAACCCTTCTCTTATGTCCAAGTGAACCAGGATACGAGTCAGAGACATATTTCTAAAAGAAAAGTAGGATTTGTCATGGTTGAGATAGGTACCTAGCGCATTACCAATGCGCTTGAAAATGTCATCAGACTAGAAATGTAAAGGCAAGTCAGGTAGTCTTACCCAAAGAAGACCAGCTCCCAATTGCTCATGCTTTGGATCAAACATAGGGCTCCATATCTTTGACAGGACTAGAGTGAACTCAATATTCCAGTACTTTGAGAGTACCCATGACGTATAATCAGCCCAATGGAAGCGCAAAGCAAACCAGGCTCACATAAGGGTTGTAATAGATGAAAACTCAGTAAGAATATGCCCCAACATCTCAGAGATCTATTTTTGAAGTCTAGTAGAAGAATAGGTTCGACCATAAACATGCCCGACTAGAACCTGATATGAAGTGTCCACAACTTCCCCCATCTGTATTCCTTACCCAAAACTAAGAGAAATGTCCTGATTATTTGCCTTAACACACATCAATTTCTTCCCTTGCTTCGAATGCTTGGTAACTCAAGGACCCGAGGAAGGATCTGGAGGAAGATCTTGTTCTTCTGCTCACTGTTCGGGGTCGCCTCGGCCTAGCAGCACGGTGTCCCTTCGGAAAACCCTGATGAGGGTGGGCCAGAAACAGGTTTAATCGAGTGATTAGAGGATGTCATAGAGGGAATGAACGGAGGGAGAGTTGTCAAAACGGTGGTTGAGGGGAGAGATGAAACACTGATTGAGGGAGTAGGGAATAGCTCGGGGGGTAAAGTGGAGAGGTAGGGTTAATGCAGGTTGTTAGGAAGTGTAAGGAATCTGGAGAGGGAAGAGGGGAATCATAATACAGCTAGGGAAGGGAGACATTGGGCAGTAGGTCTAACAGACACGAGGAGCTAGGATCAAAATGATATGACATAGTAACTTCCAAGGAGTAACCGTCAAGGGTTGCAGGGGATGAGGGAAAAGGCACTTCCGAAATCGAAGGGGGAGTGGTTGCCTAGATGGGGACCGATGTGAAAGGGTCTTTCGAGTAGTCCACAAGGTCTGTCTCCATTTTGCTAATAACCGACAAACTATGAGGGAAAATAGGAACTGCACCAAATGCCGAGTCAGAATCAACAGTACAAAGCGAAAGTCCCAAAGTATCAATGTAAAGGGCGTCGGTGTCGTGAGTACGTAGGAAGGAGAACAAGGCCAGAGTAGGCAGTTGTAGAAAATCCAAGGTGAAACCCTAACCTTCTTCGATGTAGATTTGAGTCACATACAACCAGTCCCATCTCCGCTTGTTACAATTATTTTTTGAATCCCTTCTAAAAGAAATAAGAATATATATATACACACACATATAAATTAGTAACTGAATTATATTTATAATTTTTTTTTTATATATTATTTCCAATATTTCCACCCACTTTTGCCCTTTATTTAATTTACTTGTATATCCTATCTCTACCCCTAATAAGATAGTGATAATGGGGAGAAGTATTGATAATATATTATTATAAATAAGAATTATGTGTGTGTGTGAGACTAAATAATTTTATCAAAAATCTTTCCCTGATGGAGGAAGCCTTGGAGCAGAGCTCTAGGTTTTTCCTCTTTACTGAGTTGCACAAAGCATCACCATTGAACATGAGTTTGATCCTGGCATTGAAGGAGAGCCAAGGTGTTGGGGATCTCAAGTTCATCTTCTTCTATGGAACCATACGTGGATGGATTTGGGTTATGATTGTGACGAAAAGGCCACCTATTCATTGCTTTGCGACTATGGACCAACAGGGAAAGTGTGGGTTTGGTCCAATGGAAGTTCACTACATCTAGTTCTTCCCTAAGGAAGAAATCAAAGTTCTCATGACGAGAATGCTTGTCTAGGATTTCACCCGAATACCTCTCTCTCACATATTTTGTTTTCTATGTGTGCACAGTCACGTTGTGTTTGTATCCCACGATGGAGGAGAAACATGTGCACGTGGGTATTATGGGCTTATGTGCTCGACATCCCCTACTTTATTTTGGGTCTATGGATTTGAAGCAGCCTTTGAACAAGAGGGATCCATCCTCCCATGGGAATATCCCTCATTTTTCCCTCTCCGATTTGGCCAAAATATAGGTAGAGACAAAAAGGAAACATTTCATATTGTCTTAATATTAATGGAAAGAACCTTATTTCTTGGATCAGGGGCTCATATCTGGTGGAAAAATTGAAACAAAACATTTATGTATATCTACAATTTTTCATTGCTTGTTATTCGAAGGGAAAATGCTTCAAGATTCCTTGTAGATGAAGGACTATGGCATCATGAAGAACTCCACCGTTATTTTAAATATGAGGTTGTGTGGTGGAGCTTGGAGCTCTAGAAAACCTAGATGATCCATCTCTTTTAAGGATGCAGTGCAAGGGAACGATTTCATCCCAACAAATCAGATCCAAAAAAACTAAAGAACCTACATCATAGAACAAATAGAGAAAGTGGAAACTAAGGAAGTTAATTTGCCAGAGGCAATTTTTTATTTTTATTTTTCATTTTTTAATATATATAATATATATATATATATATAATAGTTATATATATATAATATATTATATTTATAATATATCCATGGTTTAGTGGTTGAGGAAATTGACTCTGAATCCAGTAACCGAGTTCAATCTCGGTGAACCCGTTGCTCTGTTTCATATTCATAATATATAATATATATAATATATATATATATATTAATATAGTAATATTTATATATATATATATATATGATTACTAATATATAGTTATATAATTATATAAATTTCTGTCTTTTCTGATCTCCAATCCAAGGCTATAATATGCATATTCAATGTTTTCTAGGCTAGATGTGATGCATTATACTGGTGGATTTTTTCTTCTTGGATCCCAAACTGTGACATCTATTTATGTTCAAAATATTTCTTAATTGTTCAATTTAATACAAATAATTATCAAGAGAATGTCTTAAATGACGAAGCATGGTTTTGGGGTAGAGCTATGCTTTTCATTAGTCCATGGTTCTCAAATTTTGATGCCACTAACATGGTGGTCTCAAAAATTCTGGTATGGGTGAGACTGCGCAATATCGCTCTTCCTTTCTAGCACCATAAGGTCCAAGAGGGTCATCATCCTCTGGGAAAATTCAAAAAGATGGTATTGGAAAGAACAAAAAATATATCTTTCTTTTCACCAGAATTTGCCTAGAGATAGACCTCAACAAAGTTCTACTTGACCATATTCAACTAAATTTTTTTTTCTTTTAATGGAACCAAGTATTATATGATTATAACATGAAATTTATATGTAAAACATGCTTTTGAATAAGAAATTTGTAGAACACATGTCCACAGCAAAAACAAATTCCAAGAAAAGAAAAAGAGGCACCTAACGATAAGCCAAAGGGATGTCAGGTATTTGACCCCCACCTCTGGAAAGAAGAAGAGGAAGAAACCTTGGATAACCATTTAGTCCAAGTATATGAGGTTTCATAGGTTCAAGAAAGTAACCAAGTAGAAGGAGGTGTTATGGCCCTGTCCAAAATCGTAACCCACATTCAGAAGGGTAATGAATTAATAGAGATCAAAGCATTAGAGTAGCATAAAGAGGAAACACAAATAAAATGGAATGGAGGGTAGAAAGAGAAATCATGTCTCTGAGAGCTCAAAATTAGACTGAAAATTCCCTCTATAGGCAACTTGGCATGAATTTACAATAATATTAGTTGATCCCAACGCCAGGGGTTGGCAAAAGGTTCATAAAAAGAATGGAAAAAAGGAGAAGTTAAGTGATTTTTATGACACTTAACTTCAACATATTCCATGTGATTTTTACGACTTCCTTTTGTTTGCTCATAAATCGAGAAACTTATTTGATCAAATGGTTTCAATATCTACAAATGTAATTTGTTCTAGGTTTCAAGTATGAATAAAATTACGTTTTTTCCTGAAGAATATATTAATAATTACATATATAATTAATAATATATACATGATATATTCATGATTCTTAATTTTCGAATAAATTTAGAAATTATTATAGTCATTTTGAAATTAATAATATAGACTACCCATACTTGCTTACTTTATGCATGGAGAGGATTCTTCAAATGAAAAGATGTTTATTTTGAATAGTGAATTTTTTTGAGTGGATATGTTTGATGGGACATTTCATGAAAAGATTTTAAAAAAATAATAGCTAAAATGATTGAACTACTTCTGTATGTATGTGTGTGTGCGCGCGTGCATGTGTGTCGAAATGGTTAATTGGATCTTCCATGAAAAAATTATAAAAATAATGAATTTAAACCATTTCAACTATGGTTGATTGGATATTTAAAAAAAATGATTTTGAAAAGTTGAATGAATTTTAAAAATACCCTAACTATTTTGGTTTTGATTAAAAAGTTTTATTTAAAAAGTTACATGAAAAATATGCTTTATTATTTCTTCATAAAATATAAAAAAATTGTTTTAAAATGTGGAATAAAAATTCATAATGTTTGATTAGTTTTTCATAAAAATATTCCATTTCACTAGTATTGGATATTTTGAATTAGTTACTTATATTTGTGTTTTTAATTTTATGGTTTTATAAAATTCTATGTGATTTTCCCCTCTAATAAATCAAGTTGTGTTGAGGAATGATTGTGGAGTTCATTTTTAAGTATTAAAAATCCATTGATATAAAGTTATCTTTAAAAAAATACTCTTCTAAATATTATTTAAATATTTATAAAATTTTGATCTAAAAAAAAAAACAATCATATCTAACTTCAATAAGTGAACCAAAATGGATCCATTTTTGCCTCCAGATCAAAGTCTTCAAATGTAGATGAAAGTAGAATCAAGTCAAAGTGATCGTCAATACGATTCCAACGGTGTGGATGACGCGTAAATCCGAGTTCGGATGAAGAAGTTAGAGCCAGTCAACGCTTTTGGGAAAATTAGGGCAAAAGTAAAAAAAAGTCAAAGTTAACAGGATGATGTCAGCAGGACATGTGTTGTCATGGGAATACACTAATTGTCCAGGATGATGACAACAGGTTGATGATGTGTCGCAGTATGATTGGTTAATATGGGCCAATCGGGGGCTGACATGTGGCAGCCTAGATTTTTCCTAATATTACCTATTTTCCAAAATTTTTGGGATCAAGGAGGATCAAACCCCTGACCTCCCAGAATGGCTAAGTTTTCGCCGAAGTTAGCTCACTAGATGAGCTACCATGGTTCTTATTATAGGAGTTGATAATATTGTATTTATGGTTATGCGAGAAGGTGGCCAAAAAAAGGCTAGACGGTCGGGGTCAATGCCACAACCACTGGGCCTTTGGATATATCAATATTATATAGTCCGGAACCACATCATATATCACTGTGAATATATAATATACATTGTATTAACATAACCAACAATGAAAGGTTGGGTGGAGGTTTCGAACCTCCAACCCACCAAAACATTATATACCAACGCCTTCACACACAGTCGGATAACCACAATGCCAAGGGCGGAGCTTGGTAAACCAAGCCATCAAAATTTTATTTAAAGTTTATGCATGTGCCAAAACAGTGAAACCACCAATGCATAGACTGAGGTGGTATTGTGCAGACAAAAGTGGTTTTACAGGGGGCAGAGGTAGTTTTGGATTTCTCCAGGGGGTTTGGAGGTCACAATAGCCAAATATGGGCAAGTCTATACTCGTTTGACTTGGAATTTCGAGCTGAACGCAATAGTGAGATCCTTTTTCTCATTCGAGTCTCTATTTTTTAGCTCATGTCTGTAAAAGCATCTTTAAGACTAATAAAATGGTCACACTCTAAGCTAAGGACTCGGAGAGGTATCCAGGAAGTCTGGTGAACTCCGTTATCAAATTGTCACTATGTTGATGAGTATGTTTATATTTCAATTTTCTTATGTGTTTATGTTATTCGCAATCTTTTCAATCCATTGCACTAAGTAACATAAGAAAACTTCACATGAAGTCTATAATACCTTTTTCATTAACAGATCCATAACATGAGTCCAATAGAATCCCCAATGGCGTACCTCTATGTGCTGGTGTAAACCAATAGCAAGGATCAACCTCTTCAGCGCATGTTGAGTAGTTGACATTATCATACTTGAATTCATTATAGCTACAGGATGAAAATTTTCCTAGAGAGTTATCAATTCAAAGTGGGCTTGAAGAACACATTGAATTTTCATCATTTGAGCTTTCACCAATGCAATGACCAATTGTATCGCATTCATACTGAAATGATGAATCTAGAGATGAGGATTGCCATTAATGGCACTTCTCATCCCAACACATATGGCATTAAATCTAGAAGCTGTTTTGGAATGTTCCCACTATGGAGAGTGTTTTATGCAAGGAGGAAGATAAAGGTCATAGAGTAAGCATGAAAATTGATGCAAATTCAACTCCAAAAATAGGACCTCCATGACCCTCTTTGTAACTTAGGGTCATTCCTAAGTGGCACCGTCCCTATTATTAAAACTTCTAGTGGTCGATCATTTTAATTACAACCACACATATAGTCTCCAGGGTGGTCCACCTTAACAAATACACAATTGACTCCACATCAGGCCATTCTAAAGAACTCGATGCTATTCAAAACCTTTTTCATAAATCCTTCAAGTTCACACCCCTCTGGGTTGTCCCTCCTCCACTTTCTTCCATGTGAGCCCACAACTTCAAGCTCAGTTCAATGAAAGAGTGTCTACTGAAATCTAAAGAGAAGAGACTTCTAGGCAGGGATTTCTCAAGCCTTTTGTTAACTTCTCGGTACTGGTTAAAGGAAAATAAAAACTCTTGTTCTCCACACTCGCACTGCCCTCCTTTCATAGGAAGACTTTTTATTAATATGAAAAAGAATTGTTATAACAATATTTTATTTCAGATCCATAAAAGTAGGATCTAACTAGTAAGAAAACAAAAAATAAATCCACTCAAGTAGCTTTCAATCCTCCATGTGATTTTTAAGCTACATTTGGCTAATAAGCCATTTATTGAATCATACCTCACTATTCACTCAACAAACTTATATTTTCTAGAAGTTACATGGAAAATAAAAAATTTCATGATGCTCCTAAATCATACACCCAAAATTCAAATTTTCTGTGGACTTCTGTCCATGAGGTCCTCTTCCACTTCTTTTTTGTAACAATGCAACATGTACCAAAATTTTCTTCTTCAGGTGGTTTCCCCATTTAAGAAGTCCCTTCATCCATTCCTTCCAACGCTGTCCCATTGGTTGTAGTTGAGTTTTCCTCCTTTTAAATTGATATGGTACATGATTTTCTTGAACTTGTTTCTCCTTAATTGGAGACATCCTTATTTTTACTGCCCAAGCAATTAAAAACCACAAAATTGCAAGAATTGGCTGGAACCATTAGTGCAGGCTTTGCTATCTCATGTTGGATTCTTGTTTAAGGTATTGTGTTATTTTTCCATTTGAAATGTTGTTCCTAACCCTTTCCTTCCCACTGTTCTTCAGAATTATAAACTGCTACTCATTAATTTGAATCTCCTCTGTCATAACCATTTATGTTGCTGAAAGTATTGTTGCCTCTGTACTTTGAGCTAGCATATATTCATTAAACATTTAATATTCAAAATTAAATAAACATAGGTTTGTCAAAGGAAAATTAATCACCTTTAAATCTTTCTTTTTTCACTTTTTTTATCTGGTTTCTCCTACTTCTATTTTTTGTACATCTGGTAACCAATTGTTTCTCAATCATTAACAGTATGCTCAGATTTGTTATCTCCTTGGTCCCTTCAATTTTTATAGGAAGTAACACATGCTTCTATCCATATTTTTCAAAGGTGTAGGTGTTCATTTGGCCATCATAACTCACTCTTATGTCATACTTCCATGGTCTTCCTAACAATACATGACACGTGTCCATTTGTACAATATCACAAATAATGTGATCTTTGTACAATCTTGCCAATTTGGAACACAAATTGGAATTGCTCACTTACCAATATCTGCTGACGTTTCTACAAAGATGAAACTTTGTATGGTGCAAAATGTGGCATTTTTTCTAACTACAATTTCTCCACCATTTCTATGGAAACCAAATTGTCAATACTCCCATTATTAATAATTAATTTGCAACATTTACCTTTTGTTTTGAAGGTTGTCCTGAATAATATTCTCCTATGCATAAGTCCATCGACATCCAACACTTGCTTCAGAAATAAAGCTTCTCCTTCTTTTGGTGAGTTAACACATTCGTACACTACCTTTGGAGATTCAAGTTTTTGTTTAGTTTGTATTAATTGCACCCATTTTTGTTTTCCAAATCACTATGGACACTCATATGAATAATGCCCCAACTGTCCACAAGTGAAACATCTCACCTGATCTCTCCCTCTACCTGTGCCTCTTGAAGAAGTCCTTCTCCCTCTAGCTCACTAGTCTTGTTTGGTTGTGGTTGGTAGTTTGAACTGCTAGCTTCTCCCTTTTGTTGTTTCTCTTTTTTTCCAACACTTCTTGTTCTCATCCTTTGATTTGGCTTTCTTGAAAATTTATCCTCGAACTTCAATAAAACATGATATGATTCCTCAATATATATCAATGAAATTAAGTTTAATTCATCCTAAATATCAAATCTCAACCCATTGATGTACCTGACAACTCTCTTAGGTGTATCCTCTATTTGTCTTGATCTAATGTCCACTTTGTAAAATTTGTCTATATATTCCCTAATGCTCATTATATTCTGCATAATATTATGCATGTTTCTAAACAAAATTAGCTAATAATATTTAGGAAGGAATCTACTTTTTAATTTAGTAGTCATCCTACTCTAGCTCTTGATCTCTGCTTTTTTCTTCAAGGCCCTTGCCTCCTGCACTTCTTCCCACCATTAAGCCACATATCCTCTCAACTTTGTGATAAGAAAATTGACTTATTTGTCTTCTGGTATCTCTACATATTGAAAATGTTTGTCCATGGCATTAATCTAGTCCACCAATTCTTTTGGATCCAAACTGCCACTATATGTAGGTACTTCTATGTTTGACTCGAAACCTGGACCAAAAACTAACTTTAAAAAACTAACCTATGGGGGTTCTACCGTTTTTTATTCTTCCTCCTCACTCGTATCAGCTATATAATCATGATGTATGGTCGATTCCATTCCTTCCAATATTTTCCAAATATTTCTCACTTCATCACTCAAATCCGCATTTGTAGTTGGTCGTCTTCCTCGACCTCTACCTCTTCCAACTCTAAATGCTATCCTTGATAGAATAGATTAAATGTAAAGACAACTTACCAATGATTAATTTCAACTCTTCCAAGATCATTTTGCACTCTGATACCACCTAATGCAAATTCGTCTTCTACAACAAGACCTTCGCTTTCCTATTTGTAACATAGGGTCGTGCCTACATGACACCATCCCTATTATTAGAAATTCTAGTGGATGATCATTTTAATTAAAAGCACACATATATTCTCCACAATGGACCACCTTAACCAATACACATTCAACTCTATGTCAGCCCATTCTAAAGAGCCCAATGCTATTCAAAACTTTGTTAGTAAGTCCTCTAGGTTCACACCCACTAGGATGGCCCACCTCTAGTTTTTGCCATGTGAGCCTGCAACTTCAAGCTCAGTTCAAGGAAAGAGTGTCTATTGAAATATGTTTGGAAGAGACCTCAATGCAGGGCCTTCTCAAGCCTATGATTAACTTCTCTAGGCCACTTTATATATCCCAATGTAACAGAGAAGGGAACTTACAAAGATCGTCAAGGTAAACCATCTAGGTGGGACCCACAGTTAAGGTTCATGGCTGCTCACAAAGGCCACTCTCTAGAAAGAAAGGCTACTAAGAACCTTTAGGGTGGAAAAGTTTAGGCATGACCCACCCACTCACAACGACCCAACATATCGAACAACAATTTTAATAAGACTGTTAGGTTATATCTTTGAGTGGGACCCACTTGGTTGGATTTTATCTAACAAAAGGTCACCCTTGACTCCTACCCTTTGAAACCAACATGGTGGAAGAGATTTTTTGACGACATCAACTTAAAGTGGACTCATGATAGGACTGAACTTGAGAATTTTTTTAATCATCTTAACTCTATCTCACCATAAATTAATTTTACTATGGAGCTTGAAGAAAAAGGTAGAATTCATTTTTATATGTCCTTGTTATCGGAAAGGATGATGGTACTTTTGGACACCAAGTATTAAGGAAGAAAACCCACACTAAAAGCTATCTTAATGCTGAATTGTACCATCATCCATCCCAAAAATTTGGAGTCCTTAACACTCTTTCTGTTAGGGCCCTTAGAATTTCTGACGTTGATCACCTTAATGAGGAGATTAAGCACTTAATCTCTGTTTTTAGAGATACAAGGAAAAGGATATTAAGAATGCTATAAAATAAGATGAAGTAAAGGTCGTCTCCAAGGGCCCTAAGGAGAATTGCATAAACATTTACCTTCCATTCATTCAAGGGGTCACGGATAAGATCACCAAGAATTTAAGAAAGAAATACATATTCACTTAGTTTACAACTTGTGGAACAATTAAACAAGGAATGAGGCCTGTCAAGGATAGCATCGATCAATAACAATTTAAGGGATTTTATAAGATTGATTGTTCTTGTGGTAGAAGTTATATTAGAGAGACATGGTGCTATTTAAAAATAAGACTTAAAGAACACGAAGAAGATATCAATAATGGGAGATTGTGCACTTCAGCCCTTATAGAGCACTCCACGAAAACCAAGAATCATGTTTGTTCGGAGAACGCCAAAATTATAGCTAGGGAAGATCATTATCAAAAGATGAAAATCAGAGAGGCGCTTGAGATTAGGAAATATTTGCATAACCTCAACAATGATGGTGGGAATGAGATCACTGGAAATTGGCATCCCTTGATTAGGCATATCAACGCTTCCAGGTCTTCTGAGGTATAATATCCCAGGTATAACCCTCTCTCCTTACCTTGAATCTCATTAAATTTATGAAACATTTTTAACTAACATCCACTAATAATTTGATTAAATTAATGAATAAATAATTAATGATTAATGATTATTTATTCATAATAATAATTATTTATTATTTAAGAATAGATAAATTAATTATTATTATCTGAATAATAATTATAATAATAATATAGTAATTATTAGTTAATTAACATTAAATTAATTATTTATTTTAAAAAAAAATAAAAAAGTTTTTATTATTATTAATACTAATAAAGATATTAGTCTTAAGCATTTTCACAAAAATTACAATAATTTTCGATAAAGAAATTAATTTCTTATTATTAATAGATATTAATATTAATTTATTAAATAAAAAAATATTTTTATTAATAATTATATATTTCAATAATAAAATAAAAATTTTTATTTATTTAATGAATTAGGTTTTTAGATTTCTTAAAAAATTAAAAAAGTAATTTATTATTAGAATTACTTATAAATAAAATAACTGCAAACAAAATAAAATTATTAAATTACTTAATAAAAAAGTAAAAAATTAATTTTATTTATTATATTCTTTTTATTAATGTAGGCTTAGATTTATTTTGAAATTTGTTGGTTTTTTATTTTTGTTCATGCTTTAAGTATTTATCTGTTTTGGTCGCATAACTCTTCCTTAAATGTATTACTCAAATTTATGTCCTGAGGGTGGATCCCCTTGGGGATTCGAAAGGTCGACAAGATGTACATAATATTGTGGATGATCCGAATAACAATTTTCTAAAAGGTCACCATTTAGTAGTTTTATGGAGTTCATAAAAATATTAAGTCCAACACTCTCTTCCCTATGGGGCTATGTTTTAATAAGACCATAGGGGTGTATCTTTGAGTGGGACCCACTTGGTAGGATTTTGTCTAAGAAAGGATTGTTAGTTAGTAGTTTTCTGGAGTTAATAACTTAATAAAAATCTTAAGTCCCACACTCTCTTTCCTATGGGACTTTGCTACTCATATATATATTTGGCTTCATGACCCTTTTGCGAGCCTCTTCTCTTCACGACCCTCCTACAATCAACACTTATATATGTGTAACATATAACTACTCCTCTCGCCCTATCAACACTTAGGCCAACCATTACTTGATTCAATATATATATCGAAAGGGACTGTGTATATATATGTCTCGAAAGTAAGGGATTGCAGAAGGACTAGTTAAAGGGAAAAAAAAAAACTCTTTTTCTTCACACTTGCACTGCCCTCCTTTCGTAGGCAGCCTTTTTAATAATATATATAAAAAAAAATTGTTAGAACAATATTTTGTTTCAGCTCCACAAAGTAAGATGTAACTAGCAAGAAAACATAAAATAAATCCACTAAAGTCACTTTGAATCCTCCATATCATTTTCAAGCTACATTTGGCTAATAAGCCATTTATTGAAGCACAACTCACTGTTCACTCAACAAACTTAAATTTTCTAGAAATTACATGGAAAATAAAATTTTACATGATGCTCTTGAATAAAAAACTCTTTAGGGGGCTAATTCCTCCTGGCTTGGTACAGCCCCCTCTATGTCTTTAATTTTAATGTCAATGGTTCTTCTCTCTCAGTGAAGAAGTTCATATTGGTTGGGATCATATAGTCAAGGATGCTTGATCAGACCTAAAGGAGCTAACTCTTTCTTACCATTAGTATTCTCAAGTATATAATATTGTCATGCATTTAGGTTTCTCAACTAAAGATTGGGCTTGTTTATGGTATCTTGGTTTAGTTCATTCTATTCGATACTTCTACATTACAGTTATTGCTATTTATTCCCTTCTTTTTCTCACCACATTCTTACTATCCGTACTCAGTTTCCCACCCTTGCACCCTCTCTTGCTAATGGAATGCTCTCCCCTACCTTCTCACAAGTCCTTGGAGTGTCCATTTCGTTGACACTATGTTAGGCCAAAGGGCTCATTCGAGGAGATTAGCTATAATCCATGTTGCTCACAATAACATTGAGGCTTGGAGTCAAGCCCAATATTCAACTAATAGGTACCATGAGCACATACCACTCGTTTCCTAACATGATATCACTGATATTGAATAGGTGATTATTGTGGATGAGAGAAATGAAGTTTCAGACTTAGAAGTCTTGTAGGAAGTGGAGAATTGGGATCCATACTTAAGTACTTTGTGACTATGTCATAGTCAATATATTCACACCATTGATCTATTCTAGCACATTAAGAACCTGTTGGGCAAGTTCCTCTTTGATTGTAACAAAATCCATGATGAGCTTCTCCTCCATATGGAAGAGATACACATTTGATACCAAATTATGGATGAGCACATGCAATAATGGAAGTATTCATCCTTTGTAATAGAGACCTTCCATTTCCAAGCCACTCTACGCATCCTTCTAGAGGAAAGGGTGTGTAGAGAGTGTGGCAAGTGCATAGGGGCAATGAACATTTTCATTATGTAGACAGCCGAGGTGGAGTAACTTTTTTTATTGTGTGAAGTACTTCTTTGCACTCCCTTTTCTCCGCACATACCGCTTCTCCACACATACCCCTTCTTTGTATATCCACACTTAACACATGTGGTCGCTCAAAAATGTGTCTTAGAATTATAAAAACACATTAATAATGGGATAGTATTAATTGCAACATATTGTATACTTTATTTACACGTATTTGTTTTTAAATTTTGGGAAATTGAAAACAAAATGACAATGTAACATTGGTAGCTCTGATTTTTCCATGGAAATTTTAGATATTTTGAGTTAAAAGCACTTGATTTAGAGATAGGAATTAGCTTAGGTCATAATTATAAGGCACAAAAAGGTATATCTTATTGCGGTTATAACTTGTGCTTTTTTTTGCAATTGTATTATGTTTAAGAAAAGAAATATGATTCAATAGCTAAGTCTACAATAATTACACCATTTATTTAATTAAAAACTCATTTCCCAAGATATCTTTGGTGCAATAATATATGGATAATTTAAAGAAGATAGAGAAAAATGCTCATAATGTCTGTGCTAGATGAAGAGTGTAGATACAAACTCAGACCATGGGGGGGAGAGGGGATTGAACATATATGTGGAGGAAGGAGAAGGGGTGTGTGTAAAGTGTGGGAAGTGTAGAGTGTAGTGTAGAAATTTTGAATAATATAACACTTATTCACAGAGATTATCTTGATTATACACTATTTACGGAATGCATGCATAATACATAACCTCCTCTACCATTGATCATCAATTTGTGGAATTAAAAAAAAACAATCACATCCATTCTGTAATGGGGAAAGCATACAGCTGAAAACCCCCAACTATCTATATATTATAATGATAGAGAACATGTAACAATACATAGGACAATACTCCTCACAAGTACTCAGTACTATCTCCACCTGCTACACACAAACTAGCTCATATCTGAACAAGTCACGGGTTCAAATCTCCTCCACTGTTTGCCTACCTCTATTGCGCAATCCAAGTTGAGAATAGATTTGATCCAAGTTCGAATTCCCTTGGCTTGTACTACACAATCCTCATTGGCAATCTCAATCAATGATTGTGAAAATATCATGCACAACTATAGTCACAACTGATAGTAGTCTCACCCTTTCACCCACCTCTAACACTTGTCTCCACTGAACTATCCATGCACCAAGTTAACTGATGTATTATTTAGTTGATTTATGAGTTAATAATTAGTGAATTAATTAATAATTAATTCACACCACTCATCACTAGTGTATTTGTCAGTTAGACTAAATACAACTAGTTCAACTAAGTCAAACTAAACACAACTCCATCAACTCCTCAATCAACTCCACCAAACTCAGTCACTTGAGTTCTAACTGAAGTCCATCATGCAATAGCTCAACTAACCCATAGGAAAAGCATATTTCCTTCTGGAAGTTGCATGTGCCACATCCATAGCTCGAACTAAAGTGCTACAAGAGGATAAGATAATGTTTATAATCAAAATATTATTAAGAGCCAATAATATTCGACTGTTCTATATTTAGACTAGAAGTCTAAAAATAGACTCGCCCATATATCTAAATAGAAGCCCATCTATTTTTACCAACATGACCAATCATCCATAAATAGCATCCTGCAACTCATAGACCATGATCCATATGTCTAAAAATAGACTTTGTGCCAAAAATAGCCTGTGGGCCCACTTAGTGAAGGCGACTTCTTTTCACTAAGCTCCATCATCTTGTTGCATTTTCAACATGTAGAGGGGTAGTGAACATTTTCATTGTGTGGATTGCAGAGGTGCATTGAACGTTTTCATTGTGCGGAATGTGGAGGACAAATGTATGTTTTAATTGTGCACAATGTGAAAGGTAGTGAACATTTTCATTATACGAAGTGCAAAGGTGGAGTCAAAGCTTTTATTGCTTCGCACTACTGCACTCTGAACATGTGGCCACCCAATAATCTGTCTTAGAATTATAAAGAAATATTAAGATATTTTGATACATTGTACGAAATGTGGACGTGCAGATTCATACATTGTGCATAGTCGGGAAATTCATATTGAGCAAATATTGACCAATATTATAGATCAATTAATTTGTTTGGAGTGGAATGTGTTCAAAGGTGTGAGTTCGTATATTGTTCGATTATCCCTCTATATAGGTGTGGAAAAATATTTCATTATGTGGAATACGAAGATACATGAGAAGCACAATTAAATCCTTTCCCACACTTCCACACTCCACACAAATTAAAAAGATTAAAACTTCCAACATTTTTCAAAATTGTGAATGAATAAATAAATAGTTTATTTCATTATCTTAAATCAATTTCAATAATAGAAGTAAGACAAACAATAATCAATATTATTTTTTGACTAATAACGCTTCGTTTTCATAGTGCACACAATGGAAGCTTTCTCTGCACTTTCCTATTTTGCTTAATGAAACTAAATACGTCGTCATAAGGGGCAAAGTACAATTCATTTAATATTGGATAATAAGAACTTAGTTCACAATGTTGAAATGACACTTCGTATTTGGGAAGCTTAAATAAAATGACTCCACGTAGACACGATATTGAGGAAAATTAATCGAATATCCAAAGTTTTCATGTCTCAAACTTTTGAAATTATTTTGAATGTAAAGTTCAAATTCTTTTATATGTTTTAATTATTTAAAGTTATGCAGAGTGCATAAATGTAAAATAAATTTTCATTCTGCTTCTTTCGCATCTTTGTACTAAGAGCCATTGATCATAGTTAATAGTTACACATTAAAAAGAGATTTGATTTAATATTAGATACTAAGTTTATGTTTAAAGTTAAAATAATTTCATGTAGTCGTGAAACTCGTATTGAGCAAATATTGGCCAATATTATATATCAATTTATTTGTCCAGAGTGAAATGTGTGCATAGGTGTAGGTTTGTATATTGTGCGATTATCCTTTTATTATGCATAATACAAAGATACGAAAGAATCACAATGAAATACTTTTCCTCACTTCTACAATCCGCATAAATTAAAAAGATTAAAACTTCTAATATTTTTGAGAATGTGTGAAATAATGCATAAATATTTTATTTCATTATATTAAATCAATTTAAATAATGAAAGTGAGACAAGCACTAAGCGATATAATTTTTTGAATAATAAATCTTCATTTATGTAGTGTGCACAATGAAATATTTCTCCACACTTTCCTATTTCACACAATGAAGCTAACTATGTTGTCATAAATGGAAGAGCACAATTCATCTAATATTGGATAATAATCACTTAGTTCACAATTGTAAAATGAAGCTTAATATTCGGGAACCTCAAATAAAACAAACCCATGTAGACATAGTACTGAGGATATTTCATTGGCTATCCAAAGTTTTCATGTCTCAAACTTTTGTAATTCTTTTTAATGTAAAGTTTGAATTTTTTTTATATGTTTTAATCATTTTAATTTATCCGGAGTGCACACATGCCAAAGAACCTTTCATTATTCTTCTTTCGCATCAGTGTACTCACAGCCACAAAACATAGTTATTAGTTACACATTAAAAATAGACTTCATCTAATATTAGATACTAAGTTATGTTCATTGAAAACCAAAAACAAAGTGGAGGAAGTTTTGATTGTGCTTAAGATTGAAACATTTTATATCAAGAAATTGTGTAACAAGAGATCAAAGTTGCATAAAATCAATATATCAATTACATTTCAAAGTGTGAAAGAAGCTTTCATTATGTAGAATACAGAGATACAAAAGGATCACAATGAAATCCTTTCTCATACATCTGCACTGCACATAATTTTAAAAGATTAAAAATATAAAATTGATTCAAACTTCATAGCAAATAGAACTACTAAAATTACAAAACTGTTAACTACATTTTATTATGCATTTTTTTCCAGATGTATGTATGATGTAATATAAGATCTCAAAGCATAAGACTTGAAGATTAAGCAACAAAATTACAGTAACATGAACTATATTGATATTTAAATTCCAATCATCATATCTATGATTAAAATAAATACTATGCATGGAACATATATATGAAATCTAAAATTGTCCCCTGCTATTCATTTTCATTGTGATCAGTAATAGAATATTAGATATAATATAAAAGTTAAAAGCATATCCTTGAAAACTTATGTTCTATTATTTTTTTTAACAATGCCACATAATTCATATCCATATAAGATCTTATGCAAAACATTAAGAACCCTTATCTGTGGTTGAAGTCACTTATATTGGTAATACGAATTCCAAGCAGCTCAGATCATCATCTCATTCACTATGCTATTTTGGCATCCTATAACTATTTTCTCCTATGTTTTAGGGAGAATGTGTAAACACAAAAAATATAATTTATCTTTCAAACAAAGGTATCTAGTAAAAGGAAGGCATGTGTATATGGAAGGGATAGAAATCCTGGTACCTAATCGTAAAATTAAATGTGTTTGTCCCAATGGGGATTGGGATTGGGATCCCATGAACTGAATATGGAAAAAGGAAACTGTAAAAGAAAAGGAACTGCATTGAGAATTTAGTTTAGGTGACGTTAACACAATTAATAAATCTCAATAATTAAATACTAGTAAACAAAAAAATGAATGTGCCAAGATTTAAGGACACTTACAATATATGAAAGCATATACAATGATTGTTTGAATATCAAGTGTCTTTCGGATCCATGATGTCTTAAACGAATCTCTCCAACATAGCTTTAATGAAATATTTCATTGTACCAATTATAATCTCTATCTTAACATGTTCAATGAATACATGCTTATTCATTTCCATAGCCTATTTTTGTAATTCAACAGCCAAGAGAAATTTCTTTTCATTAATACCAACAAAAATAATTAGCCATTTTCTAATTTATTTATAGTAAAATTAGTTATATCATCAAAATATCTTTCCATTGAATCTTTTAACTTTTTAAATAATTTGCACTGGCTTTAGAAATGCATAACCTCTTCTACACTTTATGCTTTCACATTTAGAAATAATTCTTTTTGGTGTGTTGATTCTTTTCGATCATCCTACTTTGATCCTGCTTCATTCCATTAACATTTGGGAGTCCTCTTTTTTTTTTCTAGATCTGAAATCACACCAAGCCTTTGACTAAAAGTAAGTAAGTCAATATTGACGAAATGCTTGTCTTCCTTAACATTACTTTTAACCAAATCGGCAAATGAGCTAATTCCATGTGCTAAACATAGTAGATCAAAAGTTGCTTGCCATACATGTCCAATGATTCCTAATCTTTGGCATATATTAGTGACAATATGAGATTTAACTACATTAAGGAGTTTCATATATTTATTAGGTCCATGGGATGTATTGGGAGTAGAAATTGACAGTGGTAGTGTCTGTATTGCTAATGGAGTCATTAATAAAGGACCTATATTTAGAGAATCTTCTATCTCCTTTATTCTTTCTTTTAGTATTAGGTTCTTTTCTCCCTGTTGGCCAATAGACACTCCAAGTGTGTTACTAGTAACTTGATGCAATCTCATGAGTTCACTGGCTGCAACTCCAGACACATCAACATATATTTCTATTTTATCAATAACCTTTTTATTATGGACCTTTACTTTTTCAATTTTCATTTTTTAAGTGCCCTTGTCATAGTTGGCATATTGTAAATCCTATAGGGTGATCATCAAAAGTAGTGGCTTCTTTGGCAATTTTCTCCATTATTTTCTTATTTTGTGCTGAAGAAGTACTGACCCAGTTAGGTAGCATAACACTCGATTTCCATGTTCATAGCTTGTCCAATGGTTCTTATTTTTAGGGAAATTTTTGATTTGGTTTATTCATCCATATGAATTTTGTCTGTAATGAACGTCTGAAGAGGCTCTTCTTCATCTCTGCCACTTAATAGCTCACTGTGAATCAATTTTGCAGTTGTAGTATTCTTCTCTTTCTTTGAAAAGAAGATGAAGTCAAACCAATACCGAATGTGCAAGGCAGAGATTGTTGCGAAGGGTTTTTTCCTCTTTGTTTGTACTTTGTTTCCATGCTCATACTCTCTTCTTTATCATTTTCTCCAGTATTTATTACTAGTTCTTAATTGTTTCTTGGAGCATTGTGACTCTCTTCGCTTTCCTCTACAAATTTTGTAAACAAGTTCCCATATTTAACAATACCTAGGTGTGTGGTAAATAGGTCTTCTGGATCAAATCCTTGTTTGGATTGAACTTCTTTTAAATTAGAACAATGTAAAGACTTTGCAAGCTCTACAATGTGAGCCACATTATTCACCCTGACTTGTCCAATAGTAAATGGAAAAGAAATGAATCATTTTTTCTTTTTTTGTTTAAATATAGCTAGGTAATCATGACATTGTCTATAGAATTTGGCAACAAAATACCTATCTATAAAAATTTTTGGAAGAAACATTCAAATTTACCATTAAAACCATCAATTTGAATAACTATATTATTTTCTCTTTCTTTATGTGCCCATTTGTCCCATAGGAGAACTTGGGCTTGGGAAAATATTCTATGGGGCTCTTCTTCAGTTATCATGTAAATGATTTGCTTTGCAAATACATATTAGATTAGACAAAAAATCAACGCAGCGTCCCGCTTCTATAGTATGGGATACCAAAACTACATCGATTCTTTGTTAGAATTGAATTTTGGTTTATGGGGTAAGTCATGAAAGACATGGGTCGAGATGAGGATTTTTATTAGGTATGCCATCATAATGTATCTATTTATTTTGGGAAAATTGACTAACTAAAAAGCTAATTAATTTGAAATAACAACAACCGAGTCAAATAAATGATCTTTTGTATATGAATATTAGAGTAGATAGAAAATCGATTTTGGGACATTGGACGTAATTTCTTCTCCCATCAGATGGGAATAGAGCCAACATAAGTCTTTGAATGACTATCTGAACAAAGAAATGTCCATAACAAAAATATCCGAAGAAACCTGAGAAGTTGGTTAAATGAATTGATGAATGATCTTCATGCGCCCTGCTTGTGACTCAAAAAAACTATTTGCTTCCAACAATTTTGATAATTATCCAATTTTGTTAGCTTGAATATGAATTTGAATGCCTCTGAAGTTAGAGGAATAGGAGTCTTCTTCACTGTTAGTATATTCTTTCTCGTGTTTGAATAAAAATTGTTTGTGCACAAATAAACAACTTCTCTAAAATCAAACACTTTTGATCACATGCAGCATTCACTAATCCACTAGACCAAATTTTATCACTATTATTCTCTTCCATTGATAGATTCACATATCATAGATACAAATCCGACCACTAAAATATATCATTGATAAGCGTGAGTGAGTTAATCATATCAATCCAAACAGCGTATTACCTTCCTCTGGTAGCAATTTTTGCTTTGTACTTTCAAAATATTCTCTTAAATAGTAATCTTTTCAATGCCTTTTAAGTACATATTTCTTAATGTGCTAATAATCACCATCTATTACTATTTTTTGTGTGAAATCTATTTTGTAGGAAACTCTTAATAAATAGAAATTTAAGATAGTAAAGACAACATTTATGGGAAGAAGTGGAAATAAATCTCAAAATTCCAAAACCATCTACTCCATTTACTTCACACTTTGATGTTGCTTTAATATCATCGATATACGTATCCTAAGTGTCAAAAGTATACAAACCAAATTAAATGTGAATTCTTTGTAATAATGATAACTAGCCTACAAGCTTTCAGTAGTAACTCTAAGTCAAAAGGCATGGAAGGAAAACAAAAAAGAAATATTGTGCTGAAACTTGACCAATTATCTCTATTATGAAATGAGTTCATAGTTCACTTGACACCCACCACTAGGTCGATGTCAACTGGTTTTATTTGATAGAAGCAACTTTTTGTACATGGCATCAATTCCCATTCCCTATTACATTTTGATTCACTTATTTTCTAGAAGAGTGTCGAAATGCCTTAGTATTGAGTTAATGTCATTATGTAGAAGGCGAAAATGTGGAAAACACACTTTGCATAATGAAATATATTTCCAGTGTACATGACACTAATTTGTAAATTTTTGTTTTTTATGTTTGCATTATGCTTCTTCTACACTTTTTACAAGGAACATTTTAATATTTTGAGCTTAGTATTCCTCAGTATATTCTTAATATGAGTTTTCGGGCTCCTCACAATGGATGAAGTTGCACCTTTGGATACATTCCCCTTTGCAAAAATAAACTAATATATAATTTTTCTTATTATTTGCTCAATATGAATTTCCAGACTCCACCAAATGTATGAATCTGTACCTCCACACTTTAAACAATGTATCAAAAATTCTACGACATATTTTTGACCGTCCACATGTGTGGAATGCAGAGGTGAAAAGAAAACTGTAGAGTTTCCTTTCAATGTGTTCAATGCAGAAGTGTGAATGCATCAATAACAACATATAACTGAAGTGATTTATGAAATGAATAATTCTTGAATAATGAAAAAACACATATCTCACATTTTGTGTGCAGAGCGGAGGTGTGAATAATGACATTTGTGCATTAAATAATTATTATTATCATGTAATATTAAATTAAGTGTCTTTTTAATGTGTGTGAACTAGTGTTTTACGGGAGAATCGGTGTGTGGAGAAGGGAATCTTGACTTTATTCTACAATGTTTCAATCCTCCTTCCACATACATCTCTCCTAAATAGTAGTACATATTATTAATCAATTATAACATGGGATGTCATTACAAAGGGAATTGTATTCTGTAGACATGAAATTATTAAAACTTTAAGCAAAAACTTAGTATTCAATATTAAATGAAGTATCTTTTTGATGCATGTGAGAAAGGAATGTTGCATGAGAGAGAAAAAGTGTGGAGCAAGGAACATAAACTTTATTTTTTAATGCGACAGAAACTTTCATATACAATGCTACAATCCTCCACATAAATTTCCCATCATAAAATTTCGTTCGCACACCTATTTTGTCAGATCCTTTCAAATACTGTGTGCATTTGTGATCTTAAATTTGTGAATCAAATACTTATTATTGAATATTCAATTAAGTGTCTTTTTATTGTGTGCGAGGAAGAGCAGTTTTGTGGGAGAATGGGTCTACGGAGCAAGGAAAAAAGACTTTTCCCATGCAATGTTCCATATCTTTGTATGCATTCAATATTATCAAATTTCATAGCTAGAGGATGTTGTTACATGTTAAGGTTGGAAAATTGGAAACATTACACTTTTTTAATAAATCTACAAACATTTTATATAATGCATTTGGCATTGAGAGTGTAAGTGTTATCATGATTATGCGTAATGGGAATTTTAGAGCAATGTTGATTTAATTAATGAAATTTATAAATGGTAAGATTTATTTCAAATAAACTGAATTGTCAAAAATTCTTATGGTCTTTGATAAAAAAAAGGATGCATATACATGTGAGACATATACAGAAAGAAATGATGATAATGATTACTATGATGAAGAGCCAACTATAAAAAAACTCTTACATGGATTTAGAAATTGCTATAGTATTTATGATCTTCGTTTATGATATTTTTTTATAACTTTTCTCAGGATTATATAAAATATATTTTGCAAGCATAAATATATTCCTTTGAAGTGCGGAGATGCAGAAGGAAATTTCATTATGTTCCTTCTGCAAATCTGTATCTCTAAAACTCGCATAATGAAAGTTTCTTTCATACGTCGTAGTGAAATTAATGTATTAATTTTGTGGGGATTTAAATTTGTGGGCACAAGCTTTAACAATTTCAATAATTAAAACTAGAAATGAAGCCAAGGAATCAATAGGAATTACAATTGGAGCTTTTAGCACCGATGAACACTTGGTAATGTTATATAGTTTGTCTAATGCTAAATACATCTAAATATACTTAGTATCCATATATTCGAAGGTCATTCAATCCTATACTAATTTAGCTCTCTACAAAGATTACTCACTAGTCAATATTGTAATTGCTTACATCGAACTGCAATCATTTCAACAAACTACACCTCTAAATTGAATGTAACAAAATTCATATTAAGAAGATGGATTAAATGGAACCAAGGTAGTTTAGTATGCAAAATGCGAAAATATTTCATTATGCGGAGTTTTCTCTGCACTTCCGCTCTTCACACAATGAAAATAGTTTGCATGGATGCATTTATCCACTCAATCAAAATTATTATTCACAATTTGTAAAAGCCAAACAAATTGTTCAAGCATCTTCCATTCTATTTCCATGTGCAAATATTCCATACAACCAAATATTAACTTTCTTCAATGAGTCTTTTCTCAGAAAACATGCTAGTCATCATTAGTGATATTCATAAGTGACCTGTCACTGCATTTGCATTTCGAAAACATAAGATCAATATTATTTATTAGCGAGCTAAATTTTTTAACGAGAATATTCGAAAAGCATATAATAATTATCATAATAAAGTCTAGCCCAAGTTAAATTGCACGCAATACCAATTATAACAATAAGTTATATGTGGATATCTTGGTTGTGCCTTGAAACATGATCGACTTATCAAATGAGTGTAGAGATGTGGAGGAAGAAAGCTTCCTCCACACTCTGCACATGTAACAATGTTATCGATATTCTTCCTCCATACTCCATTCAACCCCTGAGTCCATCGTCTCTTCCTCCACACTTCCACACTCTACATAGTTATGAAGATTATATTTGAGCTTCTTTGGCACTCTACACAATGAAATATTGAAGTGCACAATGAATTTTTTTTTTACATTTTTAGACATCGCATACTGATCATTACATAATGCGTCAGAATAAATGTTATTAAGCACTTGAGCAATGTCTTGATTACACCTCAGTCAAGGCTCAAATAAGTTAAAAATAATCGTTAGTGGCCACCACAAAAGACTGATTAATTTTATGGGAAATTTCACATATGTCCAATACCATGGGAATTGAAACTTTGGAGACATGTATAGAAAAATAGAGAAAGGGCATGCTTAAAATGAATTATAATGGATATAGGTGCTCCGTAAAAGTGTATAGAGAAAAATATGTGTCCAGATATGTAGTAGTGAGTATGTATAGACATGTGACAAGCTAAAGTCTGAGCAAAAATAAACAATTTACACAAGTAAAGCATCTTCCAATTTAAAGTAATAATTATCATTTGATTCCTTGAGCAATTGTAGAAGCACATAGTAATATAGTCTTACACCTAATTAATGCATGCAACACAAAAATAGATCCAAAGCTCATAAATTCGGATATAAAAAAACACTAGATATCATATAAAGGCTCAAATTATATCCTTGTAAACTTATGTAAAAACATCATCTTAGAATTCTAAAAAAAATGGTAAACAAACTTAGAACTATAACTAAGAAATCAATATTTGTGCTTGAGAAGCCTTGAACATTAACCAACACAACTATAGTAACATCAACTGTATTTAGATTCAAGTGCCAATCATCATAGCTATGATTAAAATAAACATTACATATGTAACATATATCTGAGAACTAAAACTATTACTAAACGTTCAATTTTATTGTCATCAATTACAAGCCATTACATACAATATAAATATCAAAATCATATGCTCATAAACTTATGTTCAACCAATTTTCTTCGAGAACGCTACAAAATCCTATACAAGTTCATATGCAAAACATTATCTAAGAATTCTTGACAAAATTGATAAAAAAATATTAGTATTAGAACAAAGTAGTTAGGAATTCATTTTGATTACCATAAATTACATATCATTAGCTAATCAATAAAATATCAAATCAAATACTGCAAAACATATATTCGAATAATCAAAATTCAGACCTATACAACATCACACACAAAACATTATCTCAGAAGTAAACATACTGATAATTAGAACACACAATAATGAGATGTTAGGTCCCTATAATACTAGTAAGTCACCAATTACTATTGTCATTGTAGCCCTTTTGTTATTATTGTGCCCCTATTATCCCCATATTGTTATTATTGTGCCCCATAAAAGCCTATTATTGTTATTTTTGTGCCCTTATATTATTATTGTTATGTCGGATTTGATTATATTGTGACCCCTTAGACTCATATATATAGAAAGGAGGTTTTGTCATTTTTATCATGCAAGAATTGTTCATGTGTGGAATGTAAAGGAGGTTTCCCCCTCAAAGAGGCTAATTTCTAAGGTGTTGATCTATCTTTTCTATCTTTTTGTGAGCTGGTTTCATAACATTTGGTATCAAATGTTTGGATTCTAGGGTTTCACTGCTCCAAAATAGGTAATCATGGAATGCTTGCTATAACATTTCTTCTGCGACGTTTCAGAAGATAAAAAAAACCCATTTGATTTGAAATCTTAGTGATCCTTAGTGTTATACGGGAATAGTGTCCACACGGATGCTGCTATTCCCACTAAGATGTGTGGCTATCTTAGAAACAAACAATCAAAGTCTACTATTGATTCCTTTTATGAAAATATATGAGAGGAGAAGCAAGAGGGCCAACCTGAGTCTTGCGCTCGATTCCCTCTCCTTCTTGATAGAGTTTTGTTGCTCGCTCTTTATCTGCTTAGCTTCAAAAGGACCTGTAGAATCACAGCAACATACTACTATGAAAGAAACAAGGATCTAAATTCATAAATAATGTAGGATCAGATGTACATTAACCATATACAAGCATATATAAACAAGTACACTAGGATATGGAAAGAAACAAGAATAGATTTATTCAGATAAAAGTAGCAAGAGGATTACAACCATGAGCAGCTCTGACCCAGCATCATCCTGCTGCTAAGAAGTCATTCTTTCACCTCAAGCAAAGCAAAATCACCCAACATTGTGAATGTACACCAGAATACCAACAACACTTCTCTATAGATTACAAAATTCCAGCCTCTGGATCTCTGTGATGAGGGATCCATATATAGATGATTACAGAGAGGTGAGTCATCTTTTGGGATCTTGATTAGTGTCTTCTCTCTGATAGTTCCTGCTTCCACTTGGAGAGTGAAGATCTCTTACTCATCCCTGGTCGAAAATGGAGTGGCAAGTGTTAGAGGGGAATCTTATGGAAGATTCCATGATCTTCCACCTTGCATTTGGTCCCTGCCATTTGTCCATTTCTGACCATCGAACCCTACAGAGGAGCAAAACAGTATGCATCGCACCCTGTACATTGGGAAGGTGATATGCATCGCACCCTCTGCATGGAGCTTTCAGTATGGTCCAGTTTTGACCATTTATGAGTAGTTTTCAGTGGAGAACTTCTGGGAGATGATGTAATCAATTGACCTTTTTCCTTTAGGCAGTGAAGCAACCCCTTTAGGGACTTAAGAGCCCTTAGTTTACGGACATTTGTGATTGGGGTTGAAGTGCCCAAAAATGTCTATAACAGTTGCCCCCTAAAGCATGAGGTCATTAATCGTTTTTGATCTCGGGTGAAATGCTTTACTATGAGGATCATAAGTTTTCTCGAGCTTGGAGGTGACCTGTAATAAGATACAATACAATACATTATTTGACAACATTTTTTCATGATCTAGTTGAGGTGGACATTCCCATGCTCAGCTTTATAAACTCATTTTCATGTACATAGGACAGACGATCGTCTGTGTGACAGACTGATGATATGGACACATCATCCTTTTATTTGGATGATCATCTGTTCAGCAATGATGTACACTGGATGTTTTTATATTCCTGAATATATCGTAGCCTGGATGGATGAAACTAGATCCGTGGTCTTCAAAATAGGCAAATCTTCACTCGGAGTATAAGTCTATCCATGCGAAAAATGTTCTGGAGTTGAACATGGAAAGACATCGCCTGATTACCAGCCAATGATGTAAGTTGTTAACA
>APFE031617335.1:66764-87266 GCA_000404065.3 Pinus taeda | reverse complement strand
AACTCAAACAAAAGATTCTTATGGAATTGCACACCTCTCCCTTAGGAGGGCACTCAGGATTTCTAAAAACTTACCACAGGGTTAAGAAGGATTTTTTTTGGGATGGCCTTAAATCGTATATTCAAAATTTTGTGGCAGAATGTTTGGTTTTCCAACAAAATAAAGTTGACATAATTAAGATCACAGGTCTATTACAACCTTTATCCACTCCAAGGCAACGATAGGAGGAGGCTTCAATGGATTTTATCATAGGTTTACCCAAGTCTGAAGGAACGAGTGTTATCATGGTGGTAGTTGACAGACTTACCAAGTATGCACACTTTTGTGCATTATCTCATCCATTTAAAGTGAGTACAATTTCTACTGCATTTATAGAAAGAATTCAAGAGCTACATGGAAACCCAAAGATTATTGTAAGTGATAGAGATCCCATTTTCACTGGAAATTTTTGGACAAAATTATTTTATGGTGTTGGTACTTAGTTAGCTCATAGCTCATCTTATCATCCTCAATCTAATGGGCAAACTGAGATAATAAACAAATGTTTGGAAGGATATCTACGTTTCTTTGTGTCTAATAAATAGACACAATGGTTCAAAAGGTTGCCTTTGGCTAAATGGTGGTATAACACTTTCTTCCATACTGCAACAAAAATGACCCCATTTATGGCACCTTATGGATTTCATCCACCATCCATCACATCATATTTAAGAGAAAATTCTAAGCTTCAAGTAGTGGAAGATCACATCAAGCATCAAGAACAAGTTCTCCAACTCTTAAAGGATAACGTCGCTTTGGTGCATAATAGAATGAAACAACATGCATATCAACATTGCAGCAAAAGAAGTTTTGATGTAGGTGATTAGGTATTCCTACTGCTACAACCATATAAAAAAATGTCCCTCAAGAAAGCTAATAAGGATAATAAATTATCACCAAAGTATTATGGTTCGTACAAGGTGTTGCAAAAGATAGGCACTATGGCATACAAGTTGGAGCTTCTGGAAGCTTCTCGAGTGCACCCAGTCTTCCATGTTTCATGTTTAAAGAAGGTTATAGGTGACAAGCTCCCAATTCAAACAATATTTCTAGAACTTGATGAGAAAGGAAAAATCATATTGGAACCTGAAGCAATCATAGAAACAAGAACTCGACAGCTATGAAATCGATCAATTTCAGAGCATCTCATTAAGTGGAAGAACTTATCCACTAAATATTCCACATGGGAGGATGAAAATTTTATACAGGAGCATCCAAAACTACTCAATCGTTGAGGACAACACTTTTTTAAGGATAGGGGCATGTTAGGTCCCTAGAATACTAGTGAGTCCCCCATTACTATTGTCATTGTAGCCCTTATTATTATTGTTGTGCCCCTATTGTCCCCATATTGTTATTATTGTGCCCCATAGAAGCCCACTATTGTTATTTTTGTGCCCTTATATTATTATTGTTATGTTGGATTTGATTATATTTTACCCTTAGACTCCTATATATAGAAAGGAATCTTTTTCATTTATATCATCCAGAATTGTTCATTTGAGTAATGTAAAGGAATTTGCCCCCTCCAAGACACTGATTTCTAAGGTGTTGATCTATCTTTTCTATATTTTTGTGAGTTGGTTTCATAATATCATAATTAAAACAAGGATTGACTATAGAGTCATGCTTGAGACAATAATATTTGTTGCATGAAACACTTATCAAAACCCTCATAGTTAAACCACAAAAGTAAATGCATTCGTCCCAATGGGGATTGGCATTGGGATCCTATGAACCGTAATGTAAAAAAGGAACCTACAATGAAAAACAACAAACCACATCTATGAATTACATTAGTTCATGATAATGTATCAAAGAAACTTGAATAATTAAACATTAAACAGAAAAATGAAAGCTCTAAGATTTTAAAACACATACAATATGCGAAAACATAGCTCAAGATTGTTTAATTGTTAGTTGTCTTTTGGAATCACGATTTCTCTAAGGAATTCCTTCACTTTAGCCACTACAACAAAAAAGGTCATGGGTTAAGGTCATTCATATGATGGAACTTTAAGGTTCATTACCAATGTTGCATAAGGTGATGGTCCTTAAAAAAACGTTGTTGTAAGTGCATATAGTGACATTCCTTTATGTTTCGTCACCAAAGCCATTTTCAATGACACTTTTTGTGAGAGATGTTAAATGCCCATCACTAATTATCTCTTTGGTGACACTTCTAGTGATGATACTTTATTGGCCCTCACCAATTCTCTTTTTGGTTATTTTTGGTGACAATAAAAAAATGTTCGTCATCATTGATTATCTCAATGAATTTTTTATGGATATATGTGATTATTGCTATATATTTTTGTCTAAATATAATGATTTAAGACCATTGTTATGAGGTATTTTCCATGTGTCTAAGGCCATAGTGGTTAGAGTTAGCCAATTTGTTAAGAAGTAATTAATTTGTATCATTTCTCTTGAGTAATGATAATATAGTTTTCGTATAAGTCAAGACATGATTCATCTATGTTAGGTTTATTGTCTAGCAAATTCCATTTAGATTAAGTTCCACTAGCGTGTGTAGGAACCATATTATTTAATACATAATCAAACTCAATCAATTATATTAATGAAATAGATCTAGCACTCCTCAAAACTCATGGCACTCCTTGACATGCTTTGGCACACACTAACATTCCTTGGCACCTCACATATCTTGGAAAAACTTTGTACCTAGAACATCTTGCCATGAATAGGATGCCCTAGCACAACATAACACTCCCCAAGCATATGTTGGCATGCCCTGTCATCCCTAGCATACCCTGGAACACCTTGGCATGCATTGACATACATTAGCACTTGACATGTATTGGAACCTATTTTTAGTGTGCCTAGCATGCCCATTTTGAAAAAGGTAAAGTCCTGAATTATTAAACCTCTTATGTGTTCATTTCATTGTATTTTAGCTTAGTTCTCCCCTTTATTTCCTTAACATTCCTTGACACATGTTGGCACACCATGGAACCATGCACATCCTAGCATGCCTTAGCAATATTTGGAAAGTGTTAGCACACCCTGGAACTCCCTAATGCACTTTGGAACTTCTTGACATGCCTTGTTATTTCCTATCATGCCTTACCAGTACCTATCATACCTTGTCACTCCCTCATTGGCATGCCTAACACTCATTGACACTCCCTCACACACCCTCATATTCATTCATTTCCATGCAATTTTACCTATTTATTTGTTGTGTTACCCTAGTACTCCTTGACACTCCTTGGTATGCATTGGCACTATTTGACACACCTTAGCACTCCTCAACATGTACTCATGCCACTCCATAGCATGTGTAACACTCCCTAACACACATTGGAACTTAGCATGTGTTGGCACTTGGCAAGTCTTAGCATGGCTAGCAAGCATTGAGATACCTTGGTATGCTTTGGCATGTGTTGGCATTGTTTGTAATAGTTTAATATTAAATTTATATGAGATCAATTATTTGAAAGTAGGAGATAAGTAATAGAGGGAGATTTGTTAGCTAAAATGCACTAACACTTGGCACTTGGCACATATTGGCACCTACACTACTACAAAAAGGCTTTTAGGGGTAGCTTGGCTTGTGGTGATATTTCCAAAACCTCCTTTAAAAGTGTTTTTAGAGATTTAGGGGTGGTGTATGAAAATCCCCCCCAAAAGTCATGAAAATTTGAACTTTTTCCGGGGGGGGGGGTTATAACAACCACCTCTAAAAGTGTTTTCTCATGACTTTTGGAGAGGGTTTTTAAATTATTTCCCCTAAATATGTATATCATGGTGGTTTTTTGAAAATCACACTACAAAGTCATGAAAATTGAACTTTGGGGGTAGGGGAATTAAATGAATGTCGCTAAATATATTTTCCATGTCCATTTTTAAACCCCCAGCCCCCAAAAAAAATCATGAAAATTGAAACTTTTTTTTTTTTTTTTTGTGGCTGAGGGTTTCTAACAACCACCTCTAAAAGTGTTTTCTAGTGACTTTTGTGGGGTGGTGTTAAATGAATACCCCAAAATAAAATTTTCATGGTGTTTTTTTGACGACCCCCTTAAAATTCATGAGAATTTATTTTTGGGGGCAGATTTTAAAACCCACAAAAAAAGGTTTTGAAAATTGAACATTTGGAGGTGGGAATTTAACAATTTCCTCTAAAAGTTCAATTCTCATGACTTTTGGGGGTGGGGGTCGAAAATCACCTCCAAAAGTTCAATTCTTGTGAGATTTATTAAAAAAAGCCCTTTAAAAGTCATGACAAAGTAACTTTTGGAGGTAGTTTTTTACAAACCCTTCCCCCCCCGCCCCCACAACCCCCCCCACACACCAAAAAAGAAGAAAAATCATTAGAATTAAACTTTTAGAGGTGGTTGTTAACTGACCACCTCCAAAATTTAAATTCTCATAAATTTTGGAGGGGGACATCAGGGTGGCATGGATGGGTAGAAGTGATAGGTTCGAGCATGATTTACGGAGATCTATAATCCTATCATTAAAGAATGAGAAGGGGCCTTAGAATCTCATGGAATAGTGGCTAGGGGGCCTAGAGGGAATGCATCGAGAGAAATCGATAGGGGAACCCCAAATAGTTGTGATAAGTGGATTAGGGGCTCCATTACCACAACCCACAATCCCTTAACCCATAACCACTAAATTCACTATCTCCTTAACCCCCAAGTCATAATCCCTTAACCCCTACACTCATTAATCATAACCCGTTAACCCCTTGACCCCTTAAACACTAACCAAATAACAGGTAACCCCCAAATTATAATCCTTGAACCACTATTAAAGGTCATGACAATATAAATTTTGGAGGTAATTTTGGATAACCCCCCTCCCCCTAAAAAAAAATTATTAGAATTAAACTTTTAGAGGTGGTTGTTAAATGACCACCTCCAAATGTTCAATTCTCATGAATTTTGGGGGAGGTGGATATTTTGGTGTATTGAAAAAGTCAAGGGGACATAAGGGTAGCATGGATGGGTAGAAATGAGAGGTTTGAGCATGGTTTACTGAGATCTCTAGTCCTAGCATTAGAGAATGAGAAGGGGCCTTAGGACATCATGGCATAGGGGCTAAGGGGCAAAGAGGGAAGGCAACAAGATAAATTGATAGGGCAACCCCCAATAGTTGTGATAAGGGGATTAGGGCCCCCATTATCACAACCCATAAACCCTTAACCCATAACCATTAAGCCATAATCCTTTAACCCCTACTCTCATAACTCATAAACCATTAACCATTTGATTCCATAAACCCTAAACCATTGATCCCTTAACACCTAAGCCCTAACTTAGAATCCCTTAACCCCTTAAACTAACCCCTTATACTCTTAAACCTTGACCCTTAACCCTTAATCCCTAACCTCTAAACCCATTAACCCACTCACACATAAATCCCATAAACCTTAAGTACTTAACCCCTAAATCCCTTGACCCCTAAGCCCTTGGTGCTTAACCCTTAACCCTTAAAGCCCATAACCACTAATCCATTAACCTCTAACCCCTAAACCCACTATACCTAAAACCCTTGAGCCTTAAAATCCTAACCCCTAAAACCCCTTAACCCCTAACTCTTTACCCTTGATCCTTAACCCCTGACTCCTAAATCCCTAAACCCATTAAATCCTAGAACTCCTTAGCCTTTTCCCAAACCAGATGTGCCCCAACAACAATATTCTTGGTCATATTAGATTTTTGTCCACTAACCCCTCAAAATAAAACCTCCAAGCTCTACTAGGTTCCAAGGAAAAGAGCCATAAGTTCCCCAATTTTTTTCTACATTTTATGGAAAATCACATTTCCCCCAAATATCCTCCATGTATTTACTTTCAAAGGGAAAAAATATGGTCTTCTAATATCCACAAATACATATAAGTTCATAGGAAAAATGTAAGGTTTATCTCTATGCATGAACCAAATGTAATTCATGTCCACTCAAAAGAAAAAATAGGATATAAGGATGTCCCTTTAATTGTAATCATCCTTTAACATTGGTCCATTCCCTTACCAAATGTTGAGGTAATAGTCACATACAAGTCTATAATATTTCTCAAAGGTTTCCCATAACATGATCAAAACTAAATTCAAATTCCCTTATTTTTCTCCAAGTCTATTTCCAAACTGACAAAAGTAGTCCTGAATATATGAATGGTTCAATCTTCAAGCTACCCATATATAGGTTCATCCCCTTCTGAACCCCTTCTTGTGCCTTGAATACAAGGATGACCAAGGTCATTTTACAATTTGATCTCCCTTTTGCATCTAGTGAGAGTACTGCCTCATTCTTTAGGAATGGTTTGCTCCTAAACATAATTACACTAATACTTTCAACATATGTGGGGTTAGAAGATACATTAAGAGGAGAAAAAATAGGTCAAACTCAAGCTTATTTTAAAACATAGGCCAAACATATATAAAAAATTAAATAATCTACACATGTACTTATCACATTGTTGGATGGTTGGATTAACTCCACCATTGTTATTTCCCAAACCCCATGGTAAATTTTCATTCCATTAATACTCCAACAATTTCTTTCAATTTTTCTTCTATATCATTCATTTGAAGTTGAATGGTGAACCCCCAATAGTTACAATAAGAGGATTAGAGGCTCTCTTATCACAACCCATAAACCTTAATGCATTTAAGCCCTTAGCCAAGGGGGTCTAAGGGTGTAGTTGTAGGAGAATTGGGATGAAATTTGGGGGTTCATAACATTAGGAGAAGTTTAATGGTATGACAAAAAAGGTGGGATAGGTATCCTTCTGTGTATTGAATGGGGCAAGGGGAGGTCCAAGCATGGTTTAGTAAGATCTAGGATCCAATAATTAGAGAATGAGAAGCCAACTTATGACCTAATGTCAGATGGGATAAGGGGTCTAGAGGGAAGGCAATGAGATAAATTGACAGGTAATCAACCCCCAATAGTGGTGATAATGGAATTGGGGGCTCCATTATCACAAACCATAATCCCTTAACTCACGCAATCATAACTCATAACCCATTAACCCCCTGACCCATTAAACCTTAAGCCACCAACCCGTAAAATAAAACCTACAAACCCCCTAAGTCCTAACTCTTTATTCACGCAATCATAACTCATAACCCATTAACCCCAAACCCTACTAAGACTATTCTTTGGACCATGAGATTGACACTCATCACTAAATCTTTTTGCTAAAGAGTATTTATCAATATTTTTGTAAGATTTTCTTGATTTGTTAAATATCTTCAGGAATATTATAGGGAAATCCTTTGTGAATGTGACAAGGATTATGAGGAAGAAAATATTGAAGCTGAGACAAAGAAGGTTAAATCTGAGGAAGATGGTTATAGTGATTAGATCCTACCAAGCATGACAATTTTTAGTAGAATGGATGTTCACCCTAAAATATTCTATCTTCATAGCCTAAGATAAGGATCCCTCTATGTCACCCATGACTATTGCATTAATGGTACACTTTTAAAGAAAAACAAACTTTGAATGTATCATTATTTGTGTTGGGTTTCATGGATAGTATAGAAAAATTTTGTTGATCGAGTTTTGTAATTTTTCATCATACTCCTAAGAACTTTATCAACCATTTTCTTAATCTCCTTTAGCTTAGCAAAAATTTGTTGTGAATGTTTAGCCTCTAAAACTTAGCTATAAATCCCACCTTTAATTCATCCAATTCCTTAGTTACACCCTATGGATCAATGTATATGAACTTCATGCACCATTAGATAAGCTTCCCCCGTAATGTGGTTAGGAACTTTATCGACTTATAATCTAACAATGCAATCCTTTTCACCCTCTAGATGAATCCACATAAGAACTAATGTGGTTTTCCATCACCATCACCCTTCATAAAGATCTTGGAACTACTATAACCATATCATTGGCTGGATTTTTCACCAAGATAAACCTTATTGACTTTTTTGAATAATCAAGCCTACTCTCCCACTTGAACTAAAATTCAAGAATAACATATGACACTTCTTCTACTTGTATTCCCACCTTCATTTTGTTTTTCACTACTACTATACCCCAGAATACTAAGAAAAGGTGCTTTCAAGTCAAAAGTAGAAGCAAAAGTTGGGAATACCTCTAAGATTTTAAAATTCATAAGGGGGTTGGTTTGGATTTGATCCATTTTTCTTAGGTTGTAACATGTATACTACTTGACCTTCCTATATCTCAAACAATGAGAACACATTACCTAGTGTTTCTTCCTCTTCCCCCTTTGTGATTATATATCTCTACATAGGCTAATTAATACCTTACAAACTAAGGCTTCCTTTTGGACAATCATGATCCACCTAAATAAACGTGCTCACCTCCTTGTGACATCACTTATTTGTTCTCTTCCAAAATTCCAGACATATTCTCCCCACCTATTCTTCTCTCCAGGAGCTTTCTAATTAGTATACCCCCCTCTTTGAACAAATGTTTGGTAATTCTCTCGACACCTTTGAAACCTTTTGAACTCTTTTACTCATGCCTCTATGTTTCCATCCTCATTAATACTCCTCTTCATTATCATAATATTGTGATGAACCCCCTTCATTCTATTCACCCTGCACTTCTTAATTATTGAATTTTTATTCAAATCCTATTTTTCCCTCTTTAGTGCATGCAATTTCTCCATGACACCTTATGCCCTTAGTTATTCAATACCAAGTAATCCATTCTAGGTCACCTCTAGGCATTGGTGCTTATAGTCCCTAATACACCTTCATATTCATTCATTTCCATGAATTTTGACCTATTTCTCTCTTGTGTTTCCCTAGTACTCCCTAAAACTCCTTGGCATGAAATGGCACTCTTTGACACACCTTAGTTCTCTTTGACATCCCCTGCCACCCTGTAACACGCGTAAGAATACTCCCTGATGCACATTGACACTTGGCACGTATTGGTAGTTGGAAAATATTAGCATGCCTAGCATGCATTGAGATGCCATGGTATGCTTTGGCATGTGTTGGCATGGTTTGGCATGGTTTGAGATTAAATTTATTTGAGATAAATTATTGTAAAGTAGGAGAGAAATAGTAGAGGAAGATTTGTCACTTAGAATGCACTTACACTTGGAACTTGGCACTTGGCATGTATTGGCACTTAGTGATGGTGTGACTAGCATGGCCCTCTTGGAAAAGGGAAATTGATGACTTATTAACATTCTTGTGTCTTCGTTTCCTTGTAGTTTAACATTTTTATCCCTTTTTTTACCTTGACACTCCCTGGCACATGTTGGCGCACCTTTACACATATTAGCAAACCTTAGCACCTGTCACATCTTATCATGTTTGGCATGCCTTCGCACTATCTAGTACATGTTAGCATGCCTTGGCACTCATTCCCTCTTAGGTAGCCTTACATTTTTCATGACTTCGGAACCTAATCAAGTCCTTGGCTACTATAGTTCATGTGACATTGGCCTGCTTTAGTTGCAACAACTTGACTAATTTCACCTAATACAACTAGATTATACCTAGTTCACCTAAGAACTACATACAACTAATCTTAGGCTACTCATGTCCAAGATCAACTTGTATCACTTAAGAAGTTACCAATATCAGAAGGATCCCATGTAGCCATGGCCATAAAACAACTAAGAAACACAATATACACTTAGGCAATATTTCACATGTATGTCCAGTTCATATAAACAATAGAGCATTCATTGAGATTTTGTATGAACCACAAGATGCATAAGACACATAAGAGATAAGTTAGCATAGGATTAGTGCCCCAAAACTTATACACAATAATGTATAATATGCAATAGGCCAAAATATATTAAAGCACAAGCATGCGACCAAAGTGTACCACATATCAGTAAAAATAATAACCAAAGCAAAAACAATGTTGTGCCTAATACAAAGTCTCCCTTTGTCTGAAAATTCTTTGTCTAACCCCTTATCACAAATGTACGTTTGTGTCTTGTGAATCATATTATGAACTTCTCCTAACACACTTCATCCTTGGCACACTTGGAATTTGCTGACACTCCCTGAAAAACACTCATATTTGTTCATTTCCATGCATTTTGACCTAATTCTCCCTTGTGATGCCCTAGCACTCCCTAACACTCCTCAACATGCATTGAAATTTTTTGGCATGTGTTAGCATGCCTTTTTAGTTCTTGGCACACTCTAACACTCCCTAACTATCACACCCTCATGTTAATTACCCTAACATTTTTTGTGACTTGGGAACCCGACCAAGTCCTGCCTCAACTAAAACCAATTTACCAAGTTATGATCACTACAACTATACTATGCCTTTTCCACCTAAGAACTTCCTATAAGTCATCTTATTCTACTCATGTGCAATCTCAACTCATCCCACTTAACAAGTTACCAAGACAATAGTCACTTCCTACCATGGTCGTAAAAAAACCAAACAACATAGTTTGAATCTTAACATGTCGTAGAACCTCACACATCTTAGATTCCTCGGCACTATGTGGCACATGCACAACACATGTTAGCATCCCTTGCATTACTTGGCATGCTTTAAAACTCCCTAGCACACCTTAGCACTTCCTAACACACCCCTTATTTTAGCATGCCTTGGCACTATGTAGCATATCGCCTTGTCACTCCCTCCTTATCACAACTAGAACTCATTGATACTACCTGTCACACACCCTTACGCATTCATTTCGATGCATTTGTACCTAGTTATCCCGTGTGTTTCCATGAAATTCCCTAACACTCCCTGTTACACAGTAATTTGTCACTGTTTGTCACTGTCCCTATTACCCCTCTCCTGCACCTTGGAGGACTCATTCCGGGACTTGTGAGAAGTGACAAGACTTGAAACCACTTGCATTATTCACCTCTGAACATGGGCTTCATGTGCCCTTAAGACATCTCCTGCTCTTTGCCCTTAAAAACAACCCTTTTTGCATTAGCGCTGGCCCACTGTGTTCTGCCCGCGCCAATGGGGAAAATCCTATAAAAGGGGCGCGCCATTAGCGCTCTGTCCCAGAGCAGCAATCGCGCCAACCTTTTTGGGCAAAGTTTTTAACCAATCTATCTCCGAAAGTTCTATCCAACTTATTCACCAACTGCATCCAAGTTAAGTGAAGATGGTTTGGCTTCGAATCTAGTTGAATGGGAATTAGTTTGCCACCATTCCATAGAAGTTTCCAAGTGATGAGGCCAAATCCCTTGTTGTGATTGAGCTTATCTTCTCCTTTTCATTTATAAAAGCTTGTCTCCATGCCTTGAGAAAGCTAGTTCTAGTTCTGGTCCCATGGTAATTATACTTGTGCTGAAAGGAAGATATCAAGAGATTAGAGTTGCAAGAGCCTTCTTAGTGTCCATAAGGCTTAATCTAAGTAAGGAGACCTTGTTGCCAAAGAGAGAGAGGCTTCTCCCTCACCCCTTCAAGCTTTGCAAGACTTATATAGTTGAGCACCCAGCCAAAGGAGGACTTGACATCAGGACGCTGGTTATATTCTCCTTTGTTGATTATTAATAATAGATTACTATCATTATGGTTCCATTCTCATTGTACTTGTAATGGTTAATGTTGAATTATGTCCTTCCTGACTGATGTATAATTGCATATATTAGATTTCACCCTTGTGTTTGTGTTGTTCTCTTTGTGTGCAGGTGTCCATTCACGAAGATAGTGGAGGATTGTGACCGGCTGAGGCAAAGGAACGTGGGCGACATCTCTTCTACAAACGAAAGCGTTGGAACTCAAGTAGGTCTTCATCACCTACCTTTTTATTTGCAATTAGGAACTTGCGTGATAGCATTGTTTGATTGTTGCTAGACCCGCTCTGGGCTAGTAGGGATTGCCTCTATCCGTAGAGGGGATTTACCTCTCCAAAAATTTGGCGACTCCGCTGGGGAGTTTAGCTTGTTGTTTAATTTGTAAACTTAGACAGAGTTTGAAGCACGACCAGATAGCCTTTGAAACACTATTGCTTTGCAGTAGTGAAGTAGATCAAAGGCACTTCAGTCGATCTCCGGTTTGGTTTACGGACTGAACAATTTGGAGTTTGTATTGCCTCTTTGGTTTTCTCTTGTTTGCTTGCTTGGATAGCTTTTTGGATTGAATTTCTTGCTACCTCTTGCTTCCTGGCTTGCCTAGATACAGTAAACCGAGCTTTAGACTGCTTGTTTTTTCTTTTTACTTGGAAAACTTTGTTAACGCCATTTTCCCTTTGACAGTCGCGCTGGTGGCCCTTGTTGCTAACTGACAACCCGCGCCAATCCCTGTTTAGCACGAGTTGCTGCCTGACAGTCGCGCCAGGCCTCTTAGCTTTCTGATCCACTTGTTTGCCTGCTTTCTGAGCTTGGGTTTGCATTTTACCACATATTTTTCAGTTGCTGGAGTGTGTCTGATCTGTGTTTGACTGGCTCTTGACCTTTATCCTTCGGGTTTTTGCTTCTATCTATCGATTTCACACCTCAACCCTAGGGCATCTAGTGGCCGTGTGTGTGTCGAGCCTTCCGTGGGAGTTTTTGGTTTCTTGATCGTTCGGTCGACTTTGTGATTGTTTTGCACTTGCTCAGTGATTGTTGAAGTGTTTCTCATTGATTTCCGAGTGACTTGCCATTTTGCTTGGATTTCATCTTTGCCTTGTTTGAGCTTAGATCACATAGCTCGTACAAGCTTTTGCTCTTCTTTTGGTTTGGAGAACTATTTTGGTGTCTTGGAATTTCATTGTATTTTCATTGAGTGAATTTGTCTCTCTTACTCGGTGTTATTGTCTTTCAAAATTCATTCTAGTGCATTGTGCCTTTGAAAAAGAAATCAAATAATCTCTTTTGCGTTCAATAGTTAATGGAATAGAACTTTTCGTTGATTCATATTCTTGAAAGAAAAAGTTTTATTTAGTTTCCATTAGCTACATTAGGTTGTTTGATCGATTGTGCTCATTTTGTTTGATTGAAAATTCTTAACCTTCTCGTAGTTAGTATTCATCGAACGAAATGATATTCTTTGGCATATAGCTTGCATCTAGGCAATTGTGAAAGATTACATACAGTAGGGCCTTAAATCGAAACTTAACTAAATATCAACCATAAAATAAACCGAATCAACTTAAAAACGCATTGGAACATAACGCTCACATTGTAGAGGTCTAGGCTAGAGACGTGCTCTGGCGTCGTTAAACCTAGTCACTCTTGTTTTCGCATTAAGGTTTGGTGATTCCTCCTTGTGTGATTCAATTGTGGTCTAGCACGGACTTGGGCTCCCACGTACCGTCACGTATATATGGGGAGACTCCACTAGGTTTGCATCCTTGATCCATAGGAAGCCATGTCTGCCGCCTTACAAGTCGTAACACACCGAACACAGCATTCGGGAAGACTGACTGCAGTACAGAAAGTCCTTGGTTTTCATACGATTGCCAAGGTGTATAAGCAATTTTACGGATTGTCTGGTAAACCCCTTGCCTAGTTTCTCCAGAGCAGTCACTTTTTGATCCTTTTCGGACTCTGTAAAAGAAAAGGCTCTATTTGAGCATTTGTCACTTCGGGCTCTTTAAACATTCGAAGGCGACTAGAGTCATTTTTTGTCCTTTTCTCGACTCTTAAAACATGAAAAGGTCAAGTTGTGTCCTAATGTCATAAAAATTTATTCGGCCACGATAACATTTACCTTGGTAGATCTTGTTTGCGTTTAGTTTTCAGTAGGGTCTCTTATCGTTAGTTTGCTTAGGGTCTTTGTTTGATCATCCTGGCGGATCCATCGATCCCGTCTCCTGTCCCAAGTGACCAAGGGTCTCCATCTTCTGTTGCCCCTGAGACACCGGTTTGTGACGCTCTTCCTATTGTTCCGAGTATTCAACCGTTGAACTCTCTAGCTCCAGAGGACGAGCTTTACGACTTGTTTTGGAACCCTGTTTAGGAACCCTCTAAAGAGGATTTTCCCACTACTCTTGTTGGTGTTGCGTCTCCGATGGCTTCTTCCGATATGGAGGATACATGTCCTGTGTCGAGTGGGACGCCCGTTATGTCGAGTATTGATACTCCCATTTCGGCTACATCCCCAGTCATCTCTACGCCCTACACCGTCACACCTCTCGGTATCATAGTGCCGGCACGTTATAGATCTCTGAGGGATGCTATGAACTCTGCGGCTTCCTCTTCTATGTGGGATCAAAACATCGTCCCCACCACAGGACCGTTTGTTTCCCAAGTTCACCATACTACTGTTACAGCAGTCCCAACCAATCTGACCGTCTGTGTCGCGTCATCAACTCCAGTTGTTAGTGCCGTTACAGCATCTTCTGCTGTCACTTCTGCTGCAGGCCCATCTCGAGGTCCAGTACAAAGTGGTAAATCGACACATACTGCTAGAGTTGTCCACCTCACAAGTGGTGCCCCTCCTCCTTCTGATCCTATGATGACAGAGGAGACATATTCTCAGTACTTGCATAATGTCCAGAACCCAGGTGGGCAAGGCCCCTATTATGATCCTGAGAATCATTATTTGTATACCTCCTTGCCTGAAGAGCCTTATGTTGAGACTTCCGTTCCATTGAACGTGGTTTGGGGCACTGCCGGACATGGCGGTGGCCAGTACCATCAAGGTCAAGGACAGCCATCTCAAGGACCACCCTACCAGGGTCAACCGTCTTACTCGCAGCCTAATCATGGGCAGCAGTATTATGGCTAGAATTACCCAGGTCAACAAGGAGGCCCGCAAGGACAACCCTATCAGGGACAACCTTTAGCCTCTAGTGGTCCATCTTTCACGTATCTTGGGCAACCTTCTGGAAACCCGGGACAACCCAATGCTCAGCAAGGACAATCTGGGGCCCAACAGGGCTACCCTTCGGGGCAACCCTATGGGAACCAGGGACAACCTTACGGTCAGCAAGGTCAACCCGGAAACCAGCAAGGCCACCCTTCTGGGCAAGGGGGCCATCCTACCGCTCAGCAACCATCTGGTCTACAAGGACAATCTTCGATTGCGCAAGGGCAGCCCTCGCTCAGCAAGCTCGACCTTCTGGGTGAACGGGGCCGTCTCAGATCCGACCAGGACAACCTTCTGGCCAGATGGCCCAACATTCAGGCGGGTACCAATCCCACCCTCCTTATTCAGGTGGGTACCAATCCCATCCTCCTTATTCAAGTGGGTACCAATCCCAACCTCCTTATTCAGGTGGGTATCAATCCCAGCCTCCTTGTTCAGGCGGGTATCAATCCCAGCCTCCTTATTCGGGTGGGTACCAATCCCAACCCCCGTATTCAGGTGGGTATCAATCCCAATCTGCTCATCAAATGCCGCCTGGTTCCCAGGCTCAGTATGGATACCAGCAACCCCAGGGGCAAAATCAATATACCCCGTATCAAAATTACCAGCAGCCGCAGGGAACCCTTACCAAAATTATCAACAACCTGCTGGCCAGTATGGTAACCAATGGGGCGCTGGGGGGCAGAACCAGTATCAACAACCCGGTTCTGGAAACAACCCTTACGGAAAAAATCCTTCTGGACAAGGTCCTTTTGGACTTGATCCATTGGGACAAGGTCAGTGGGGGCAAACAGGAACTGGATGGAATTCTGGTTCTACCTCATATCCGAGACAAATGTCCTTTAACCCACAGTTACCATTTTTAGCGACGTTTGAACTGCCCGATGTGTTGAAGTTAACAAATGATCCCATTTTACATAATCCACGATGGCCACCAGTTCCAACTGAGATACCTAGTGATTGTCCCAAATTTGACGGAAAAGCCGGAGAGGACCCTCAAGCTCATGTGATGACGTATCACTTATGGTGTTCGTCTAATTCATGGCCCGATGACTCGATTCGACTTCGCCTCTTTCAGAGGACTCTCACTGGTTATGCCACTAAATGGTACATTGAATTGACTCGCGCGTCATTTCAAGATTTTAATTTGTTGGCCATGGCATTCCTTACTCACTTTCAGTTACCCATTCGGTACGAGACAGGGACTCACCTCCTTACGTCTCTTAAGCAGGATATAGCTACGCATATCTCTGATCATATACATGAATGGATAAGGTGTCGCAGGTTAATCAAGTTTTGGATTCCTGATCAGCTCCTCACCGACTGGTTCACGACTTCCTTTGTCCCTAAGATTGCATGGGGCATTGCTATGGGAGCCTGTGTGACTGAAGAGCAAGCAATCGCGCGCGCTCAATGCCTGGACTTAGTTTACTCTTAGTCTGGTACCTTGTATGAGTATTTGTCGGACGCCCCAAGGCCCGGTACATCCAAGGCTCCGCCGAAGCCATCTGTCGATGGATTCATTGGCTCTGTGAACCCGGCCTCTAAAACATCATCGTCAAACCCTGCGAAGCAAAAGTCAAGTGCATCTAACGAAAACGCTTCTTAGGGTGGTTCGAATTCTGGTAACACTTCCGAGGTCAACGTCGTCCAGTCCACCGTGGCAGGCAAGGCCTTGAAAGGAAAGAAAAAGGGAAAAGGAAAAAATAAATCCGAGCAACCTAAACAGGAATCCTCCAAACCTCCAGCCGAGGAAGGAGCTAAGCGCAAACCCAAGTATCCTTGCCTCATTTGTGAGGAGGATCATTATACTAAGGGCTGCCCCAGGCGGTCCAAAGTTAGTCGTTTGTTAAAGGGTGCTCCTGGGGTTCCCGCGGTTCTTAAAGAGCCTTTTCCCTCTCAGCAAACTCAAATGGTGGCTGATCCTTCTTCTTCTCCCTTCGGTTCCCAAGTCTTCAAGGCTGGATCTATTCCCGTTCATGTAACGACTCGAGCAAAGGAGTATCCGTCGTCCGCCAGGAAGGAGCCAGAGGTTCCCTCAAGTGCTCCTTCGTCCAGCTCTGGTCCCCTCCATATCGAGAGACCGAGTACTGAGACGACAATCCGACCCCCTCCTAAAGGAGTACTCAGAATATCTTCTTACAATCTGAATGCTCGTGTTGCCCAGCACTATAACATCGTAGAGGACTTAGCGCAGGCTCCGTCGGCTATGTCTGCCTTAGAGGTTCTTTAGAGCTGCCCCCCCAGAGGAAGTCCCTGCTATCGGCCATCGGTGGCATCGACCCAGCGGATTTGGATCTGATTACCTTTGACCTCGAGGGCCATGTTCCTCGACTGCCTCATCAGATCGCTTTTCTCATTCAAGTCGTCATCAATTCCAAAACGATCCATCGTACAGTTATTGATGAAGGCGCATCAACTTGCATTATGTCTATTGCTTGTTGGAAAGCGATCGGGTCCCCGACTCTGAGCCAGTCTCCGACGACCTTGCAAGCTTTCGATGGGAGAGATCCCATCCTTATGGTATTCTTCAACGATTACCAATCACCTTAGAAGGGAAAACCGTGGAAGTAGAAGTTGAGGTCGTTGACGCGAATCTCACAAATAACCTCCTTCTGGGCTGGAGTTGGACGTATGCCATGCGTGCCGTGGCTTCATCCCTCTTCCGTGTCATTCGTTTCCCTCACCAAGGGAAAATTGTCACGGTGGACCAGCTTTCCTTCTTCGCTTCCTCTTCTGAGGGAAATGTACTTTTCGTTGAACATACCGTTCCTTTTGAGAGTGTGGGAGCCGGGTTTTTCAAAGACCCTACCCTCATGGGTGTTTTCTCCCTCCCACCTCCGAACCTCGCTTCGCTTGGTTTGATCACTGCTCGCTCTGATCCTTTATTGCACTCTGTTGTGACCCTCATTCCCTCTGCCAAAGGGGGCACTGATCCTCTAGCTTGTAAACCTCGCTCGGCCAGGGGGCATGGGCAGACCATCGGTGCCGTTGATCATTTTATACAACAGGCCGAGCGATGCCTACATTATCTAGGCTGGTTATGCAACAATGCGATAAGGCAAAGTCCTGAAAAGGGCTTGACTTGAATCAAGTATCATGCGAGCTCCTTATTTTTTTACATACGTATGCTTTCAGTAGTGTGTTGTGTGTGCGTGTTTATTTAGTTTTTATCTCAGTGTGTCGGTGTGATTGCCGCTTATTGTGTCTTTTGCTTCTTGAACAGATGTCTGGATCGCCTTACGTTGGTTTCGCTGATGGTGCTTCCCGCAGTACTCGCAATCTGTCATCTGCGGCATGGGTGATCTACGATCCCCATGGTGAGTTAGTAGATATTCAAGGGGTGTGTCTAGGTTGTACAACGAACAATGTGGCTGAATATAGTGCTGTAATTGAATTATTAGCCGAGGAAATTAACCTCAGAATCCGCGCATTGGTTGTAAACTTAGATTCTCAACTTGTAGTCCACCAGCTCAACGGACGATATTCCATCAGAGATCATCACATTTTAAGGTTGTATTTACGTGTTAAGTTATTGGAAAGAGATTTTGATTACATTACTTATCATCACATTCCAAGAAGACTTAATGCAGTAACCGACGCATTAGCTAACTATGTATTGGACAGACATTTTCATAATATGTAAATCAACACAATACAGGAAGCATAAGATACAATAAAAACACCATGTGTATATATATATATATATATATATATATATATATATATATATTAGATATATATATATATCGTGTGGCACACTGAGGAGCTCAAAAAATAGAATGTACATGTATGGATAGAGTCTGTGTTCTCCGTACATCTGAGGCACATGTCTCTCAAAAAATATGCAGAAAATAAAGCCTAGAAGTCTAAGCGCGGTGGTGCTCATGGTAGCACATCACCGCTCGCACCAATCGTCTCAACAGACGGTGGACGCGGGTCGGCACCCCTACTGTGTGTCTCTGGTAAGCGAAAGGCACATCTGCCAATCTGGCATAACCGGGAATCCCTTGGGCAAGCCCCTCGAGATTCTGTATCAGCTCCTCCCCCACGACACCTCATGCCTGAGGGTCGGATGTGTGTTGGCCTCTTCACGCTGTAGGGGATAGCCCGGTTGGTCGTTCTAGGCCCACATCTGCATATACATATAATCATCATTAGAACAGGCATGTATTAAAAAAGACAAAAAAAATGAAAAACATTAAAATCAAGGAGTTCATACCTAACTCCTCCTCCCACTCCTCCCCCCTGGTAGTGGAAGGTCTGGGTCCCCCATGAAACTGGTCCCTGCATACAGCCAATCCTGGATCACGATCAGCTGTCGACAGAGCCATATGAAGAACTCGGGATGCCATGACATCTCCTGGCCTCCTCCTCCTCTGGGAATCAATGCTGCCCAGCAAGCCATTCTAGGCTCTTGTGGCAATGGATTTGCCACCACGGCTCTCTGAATCTGGAAGAGTGGTATTCGTTCCAGGAAGAACGATACCACGATCGAACCATATGCAAACTGTTTCGTCTCCGCTCGCTTGCAATTTGTGAGTTGCCTCTTAATATTAGTAGTCACAGCTGCAACCCAGTTAAAAATGGTCGGACTGAGGCATTCAGTTGCAAGTATCAGGTGGTTCTTGCTGGCCTCGTGGGGCGCCTGTACCCCAACTGCACGTGTGATGGTGAAGAGAATGGCTTTCAGAGTCAAATCCCGGATGGTGTTGATTAACACCTTAGCACTCCGCTGCCCGAATTGTGCTTCCGGGCACACTCAAGCTTTCACTTCACCAACCTTCTCCCCAGAAGGTCTGCTACGAGTCAGAATAGGAACCGCCCCTCTCCGTGACAATCCCGTGATGAAGTATACATCAGAGACCTCAAGCTCTAGAGTCTGATTCCGCAGACGAAATACTTGGTCGTCTATGTCCCAAGCATCGAAGATAAACTGGAGCAACTCAGGTTGCGACCGCATGTATGATGTGAGGAAGAATTTCTTAAGGCCACAATCCCTCAGGGCGTTCATGCGCCCTTCATCCTCAATGGCTAAAGCATCCACAATGTCATGTTCTCTCTCTTTCCATTCTACCACCATTTTGACCTGTTTCCTGCACCCACAAGGACAAATTTACCTTCATTAGCGCATTGGAAAATTCATAATCCAGGGAAATTTCAATTTGAACAGGTAAAAACATGTAAAAACTTGGGTCGCGCAGTTAGCGCGACTGTTCTTAAATCAGTCGCGCTAATGGCGCGGCTCCCTTGGGTATTTCACCCCATTAGCGCGGGTCCGTGCTGGATACCCGCACCAATGGAGCGAAGCCCTAATTTTGAAATTCCCCCTTGCTGGGGCTCAATCAGGAACTAAATGAATAAAAAATGGTATAAAAATGGAGCTAAGGGAAGCGCCTCTTACCTGGAGCTGACGAGGTCGCGAATGGTTGCACGGATTGGTCATAATTGCCGCCTGAAGTTTGCCTCCCAAATGGACTCTTTTCACTCTTCAAGAGGTAAATGGTAAAAGTAATTTTATTTTTACAATTTCACCCTATTTATAAGCTTTTTAACTCATTCTTTGGTTTAAAAAGTTTATTTTTGAATATTTTAATGTATTTTTGGTCGAAAATGGGTTTTACGTTTACTTCTTGTGCAGCGATAGGTATTTTACGCAACTTCGATGGTGAAATGAGTTGTATTTTATACTTTTTCGGACTCGGTAAATACACGAAAAAGTCACTATGGAGTCATCTTTTAGCTCTTTTCTGACTC
>APFE031617335.1:24560-40110 GCA_000404065.3 Pinus taeda | reverse complement strand
AGAGAGATGTGATGAGAAGAGTGAGTGCAAATGAGGAAAAGTCTTATATTTATACACAACGTTGGTGTTTGAATAGATGTGACTGTTGGGCTTCTGAGCCTACATGAATGGTAGGTCGGCTTGATAATAATTCTATAATCAAAATAAATCGGATGATCTTTATATCAATCCTACACCTCTCGACGAGAGGAATCTAATAAAAATATTATCATCCATGAATAAAATGACCCACGTGAAGTTTTGCCCTAGTTGCCAATTTTAACAGTTTGACCGCATGTCGCCAAGTTAAACGCACAGTTTAAAGGAGTTTCGCCATATTTGTAAGGTTGTTGCCATGTCTTAGTTAGGCCCGAGAACCTTTGTTGGGAAACAAACCAGCCTGATTAACTTGGTCTATGGTTGGAAACTCCCCAGGTATTGAGGATTCGCCACCAATATATATATATTGGATTGTCCACATTGGAGCAGGGGAGGACTAGGTGATAGTTCAGAACATGGTACGCAACAGCAAACCCTGACCTGGAAGCAAGGGCTGAAACCTCTCCTTGAGCAGCAGGGAGGTTCCAAGAAGATGCATAAGGCCTAATTATCCAAATTGGGTGTTTGGATAGACGTTTTTGCACGATTTTTAGCCACAAGGTCAGTGTTGTTGTTTGTCTCTAGAGTTGGCCTCTCAATTTGTCATCTATCTTCCAGATTGGAGGTATAAGGATGTTTATGTAAAACTTTGCTTGCACTTCTTTCTTTCCATAACATTTAATGAATGAAGGCCTCCCCACTATTGAGCAGCGCCCAGAGATGTAGTCCAAATTGGACGAACTCCGTAATCAAATCCCTGTGTCTTGATGTCACGCATGATTACGTCTTTTTATCTTCATTTTATATGCTTATGTTCTATGGTTTTTAAGTGCTCTGTTATATGTAATTTTGATGCATCTATAAGCAAAAAAATCTTGGATCAACTAGGTATCATCTATGAAATGTAAAGAAGTGCTTGAAGGTTTCCCCACTATTTTTTAATTCAAAAAAATCATGGGAAACATAAGGGATGTTTCCCTACATTTGTGGATATCATCCCTGGTAAACTTGTTGGTGTATATTTATGTGCCTCACCCATAGGAATTTAAATAGAGCACCCATTGTCATTGGCATAGAACTCATGAAATGTCTAGTGTAATTGATGAAAACTAGTTGAGTTGACTTATTGGGCTTTTGTGTGTGTGTGTGTCAATTGAGTCTAACCCAAGCGGTTCAATTCCCACAAGTGACAAGTTGAGATCTTAATGAGTATATTGGTATAACAATCTTGATTTCAAAAAACACAAAACATTGAGCTTTTATGGAGTTTGGCTTACCATGTGTACAAATCTCAAATTGACAAAGAGTGCCCAATGCATTTCTTGATATATATATATATGAAGCAAACATTACAAATTCTGCAATTTGATATCTTTTAAAATATCTATTAATATTTGAAAATGGATAAATTTAAATTTAAAATGAAAATGAATCTTAAATAATTAATAATAACCATCCTAGCTATTTTCATTATTTAAACAATTAAATGAGTAAATGAGTAAATGAGAGAGTAACCCAAAATTATAATTCCCAGGAAAAAAAAATTCAATAACATTTTATATAGAACGTCACTGGTTACCACTACTACAAGAAGATATAAGTAGACTTCTAATGGAGAATTCACTAGCTAGATCCGTTTACTCAAAAGAAATAACACAGCCCAGAAAATTGTTGTTCATAATGCGAATGCGAGGTATATAAGATGTTAAGAATTGTAAATATATAGCTAGAATGTAATTTTAAATTTTCAATGTTATTTATTGCCACGCCAAATACTTTGATGTTAAACATACTTTTTGTTCCCAAATCCCATGAATAGAATGTCCCGCCTCTCCTCCACGAATTAGAAAACGTTTTTGTGGATGGTTCTCGTCCCTCTTTCCCTCTGTTAGAATGATATTACCCCGTGAAGAAGAAAATTCTAAGATAAGAAAACAGATTATAAACGTTAACAATAATGATACGAACCATGAAAAATTGGCTCGAGTAATCACATCTTTAATCTAAACAATAACGCGAGCACTTTATTCCTGGATAGTTGGACTATACAAATAGATTCAATACATGGACTTCCCTGTCAACTAATCCTTGCACTATGTGAGCTATTGGATGCATCCAGACACAACTACTTGCAATCCCAAATAGATTCAATACATGGACTTTCCTGTCACCTATTGCTTGCACATTCAAGTATAGGTGAACTATTGGGTGTATCGGGGCATTATTACTTGCAACCCCAAACTAGCTGGCTTCATAGGGTGTAATCAAACAGATTTACATGGATAGAAGTCCTTCCTTTTGGAACCTGCATATTATAATAAAAAACAAAACCTTCAAACAAAAAACCTTAACTAGTTTAAAGTATAAAGAAGTTAGCAAAGGACTTCAAGTAGGATCATCCAAAATCTTAAATTTAACGGAACACCCAGGTACAAAAATGCACTTTTTAAGAGGATAAAGCAGATGACTAGTTCTCACAGGGCATAAGCAGCTTCTAATAATTTCTGAGCTTCCTTGACCACCGACCTGCAATATGCAAACTCTAGTTGAGTCCCGTGCTAGATATATTTAAACCGATTGGTAAAGTTAATACAGCCATCCAGGATTGGTATAGAAGTTAATACAGCTATCTAGTTGAGTCCCGTGCTAGATATATTTAAACCGATTGGTAAAGTTAATACAGCCATCCAGGATTGGCATAGAAGTTAATACAGCTATCCATGAGGAGAAAATGGAAAGAAAATATGTAGCAAGCCTTGCTTATAATTTATGTTGCATTTTTATTTGTTTGGGGACGTGAGCCCCATGTGAATTCTAAAGACTAAACATAAACTTCCATCATGTTGTTTCTAAACAGCAGCTTGCATAACGATGAGAGTCACATTTGACAAGCTTGAAAAACAAGAGGTCTGCAAGGATACATATTGAATATATCTGCTAATTTGCATGTCACTTAACTCTTAACTTGTTGTGAAGGTCACCCGTGCAGTTAAATACTTTGAGATCGCTTGATTGAAATTAACACAAGAAAATAATATTTCTAACATGATTGACAAGCGAATGCAGAAGCCAACCATAACTCTGATAACAAAAGATTCACTAACAGCATTTGTTCATCCAGAAAATGTTAGTTTAGTAGAACTAGTGCACGATGTATTAGCATATGAATTCCTGATCATTCTTAGGCATGCAAATGTTGTTTTTGTCAAAAGAATGAAACACTTTGACTCTGAATTATACAATTTAATCATAAGAATTAGGTATAAAACCTTGGCCATTATCTTTTTAGTTTCCTAAACTTTCAGGGTACGGTGCATTTTTTTGGCCAGGTCAAGAATCCTGCGTATCCATTGAACATTCTACAACTTTCTTCCTATTCACATATAAAAATCCAATTATGACACTTACCTCTACAACTATAATTCCGTTGTTATTCAAGATGCAATGATAAGCTTTTAAATCTCCTGCTAATAACATTTACCATCGTGCAATTCTATATTTTGAATACCTTCGGTTCTATTTTTAGAGAAGAAGTTAATTTTATTAAGTCCATTAGAACATGCTCCCCAGTGCAAAAGACATACCTCATTAAACAGAAAGGTATTACTATTCTCTCATTTAGTATCGGGAAGTATTCATTTTGATCATAAATAATGAACATGCTTATTAATTAACATATTGTTTAGCGAACAACATAATTTTATGTTTATCTTCAAATGGAACCTGCAGCTTTTCATGACTCGCACATACAGTGTTCACTGGGCTTTTAGCATATTCATGAGTTGACAAAATGGAAATTCAATAAATGCAAAATAACTATCTACTCTCATTTTAACTGTTAAACTTAAAGGTATTTCAGTACCCATCAAATACTTGTTGATGTTTGTAGCTCTGGTAGGTACTTCTACACAAGCCCAAGTGTCTAGACATGCAAAAAGTCACTCACAAATCTCCTTAGAACACTTGCTCAAGTCTGAGCAAGTTGTTATTGTACTTTAGCCTAAGTACAACTTAGGAAAAACACATAATTATTATGTTGGCTAATTGAGCTAAAGAAACTTGGGAAAAGTAAAATTATTTTAATAATTATGTTTTAATATCAGTGATTGATCTCAAGTGAGGCGAAATCTAATCTCGATCGTCAATCACTTTAGAGATTAGGGTTATGGATTTAGTTCAATATAAAGTTATAAAAGCATGGCTAAGGAGAGGAGAAGACACGCCATACAACAACACAAGACATTGAGAGAGACATCTCAGTGAGGAGTGGAGAAGCACTTCCATTCTACCATATTGGGCCCTCTTGATTTTTCAAGGTCTTCTAAAATGATAATTACTTTAATGATTTCTCAACTTAGTTTTTCTTATAATTACATTCATCATTAAGAAATTACACAAAAGAGTTCAACGGTAGAAATAAAAATACCAATAGGATCATGAAGAGAGCCAAACAAGAGACAAATATTTTACCTTGGGAAAACCCATTTTTGGGAAAAACCCAACAACCTTTTCCTCAGAGAAATTATTCAGTTCAACAAGAGATACATCTAATCTTTCTAGTAAGAATAAAAGTCAAACTGAGGAGTGATAAAGTCCTGATCAAACCAGGTCAAACATTAGGGGGCTTTTGAAGTCTAAAATGGGCCTTCTAAGGAAATTATAAAATAATAGTGGAAATAATGAAATAAGATTAGATTCCATCATCAAATTTTAGAGGGAAAAAAGAAAAACTATTTTTTCAACACGTATTTTCAACTTATCTCCTTATGGATTTACTCAAATTTCAAGCAAAAATACTCGTTGGATGCAAAATTTAATTCCTCATCTATGGAGTATCCATGTTGCATATTTTCGATGAACCCCGTTACACGAAAAATGAAAAATACATGAAAAAACATGATTGCAATCACGTTTTTTCATGTATTTCTCATTTTTCGTGTAGCAGGGTTCATCGAAAGTATGCAACATGGGTACTCCCTGGATGATGAATTAAATTTTGCATCCAACAAGTACTCTTGCTCGAAATTTGAGTAAAACCTTAGGGAGATAAGTTGAAAATACGAATTGAAAAAGCAGTTTTATTATTTTATTATTTTTTAATATGTGTACTCTTTTACTCCAAAAATGGTGAATCATCCCCCATGGTTGACATCATCATCGTAAATCCTAATGGTTCTTATAAAGTTTATTTTCATTGTACATTTTTCTTAGGAGGCCCATTTTAGACCTAAAAATTCCCTTAATGCTATCTTCTATCCAAGTCAAATTACTCCATAAAGAATTTAGTCAACTATGAGATATAAGGACAAAATTTGGCCTTCTGTTCTGCCTCAGAATTGCAGCCTGCTACCTTCCATGTTGAATTTCCACGACCTTGGTGTCTGGGATAGAATCTTAAATCACTGATACTACCAAACCAATAATCACAACGAAACTACTTTGCACAGCCGAATATAAACAACAATAAATCTACTAGTGCACAAAATATAGACAACCTTTTACACAATTTTGTACAATAACCCAACTTCTTTATATTAATCAAACTGAATAATGCAACAGTCTAGGGCTCCCGTAACAGGGATAATGGCCCTCATACATCCACTAGTACAAGAATACAAAAATGGGGCTTGGTGTCAATCCATTGACAACCAATCTACCCTCAACAAGATACTTTGACCATTTGGCTGTTGCGCACTCTTTCAACACCTCCTTGTTGTACCATGTACCTGCCCGGTCCTTTGGATCCCGATCTGCAGCACTACCTCTATCAACGATCCAATTCCGCCTGGCCACTGAACCTCGACTCTCCAATCTAGTCACTAGTTGTGCCTTAGTCCATCAAGGGCACAGCACATCGAGACTCCTATCGCTGCCCATTGTTGCTCCTGAGCTACTCAGGGACTTCAGCCCACTATGGTCTTCCTACACTGCTCCAATAAAGACCAACATAGGGCATGAAAGGCAGCCACCTATCACTACAAGATGTCCATCTCCCACAATGAACATGGGCTAGGAGGACTACCCATCATCTATTGTAAAAATCCTTCTCCACACACAAGTCTGGGGTTGCTCAAATTGCTCCTAGCTGATCAAACCCTTGAGCTCATCTTATACCACTCTAGCAACCACCTAAGTCCATGAAGATGATGCACCCTGGGTTCCAACTTGGGCAATATCACGTTGTCCTCCAACAGACCATAAATACCCAATCTAATGTCCCCACTTGGTCTACTCTCACGTTGCCCTCCAACAGACCATGTGTGACCAGTCTTCTTGTAGCATCTGCTCCTAGTTAGGGCATCCAAACATCTAGGAAACCCTTCTCCTGGTTGCCAACAAACTTCTTATCATGTCCTCTCCTAGGATTCAAGACACCCATCCACCTGCAAATCTCATCAACAAGAGAGCACAACCTCCAACACACTGCTGGTCTACTCTTGTCATTGGAATTTGTGCTACCTAAGCTCTAGTTAGGGCTAAAGTCACACTGCTACAACACCTAAGAAATACTCCAATCACTATGTTTTCCCTTTCAATTGACTATCCTTCATTGTTTTTTGTTGTTAGGCCTCTTCCACACATTGTTTTGCCTTCGAATCCTTCCAAAAGCACCCTACAGCTGTTAGTTTTTGGTAGCATCGGATGTGCTCTAGCCATGAAAATTGGTGGAGAGGCTAAGGAAGATGAGTTCTAAAAAACCCAGAAACCGTTTGGTGAAATTCTACCCGAATTGTATTTTATTAAAATAATTAATACTTTTAATGGGGTTCCTAGGTCTAAATTTAGGAAAATTAAAGTATTAATAGGTATAAATCAAAATATGGGTGAAAGTGGATCAAGTCAAGTTTTTAATCTTAGCCATTGATTAGAGACTTAATCTCAATCGTTGAAGTCTCAACGAGAAAATTATAAGAAGGAGGTTGGGGGTTCATTCAAAAACACACTAAGAAAACGAATTGATCTAGAGTTCGAAATTTTTGGTGCTTTGAAGCTAAGAAATTTGAACTAAGTGATCATTCTGCAGCAGAGGGGCAGGGATAGTTCAGGAATATGGGCTGAGAGGCGGAGAGCCATCAATGGAGACAGTGCAACACCTAGAGGAACTGACATTGGGCTAGTCTAGGCCCATGCAGGCTTGACGCAGAGGTAGAAGGACCAGCACAGGAGGGAAGCTGCCTTCACGCAGAAATCTAGAACTGCCGAGGAGCTGCTAGAACAGCCGGGAGAGGTTGACGCAGAGTCTCCAAGAGGTAGAAGAGACAATGCAGGGTTGATGCAGAGCCTCTGAGGCTGACGCAAGGCCTACGGAGGGCCAACACAAAGATAGCCAGGGGTGTGCCTGTTCTACTGCCAGATCAGCTAGAAACTATCGAGTGAAGTGAGGTAATCTCACTCAATTTTCCACCATTATAGTTTTCTCTATAACTAGATTGTCGGGAGGGCATCCAGCATTGTATTTAGAACTATTACTTAATAATATAAAACCCTCAAAGTTGTTGCATTGGTTTTCCTGCATTGGGTTTTCTGGGGACTGTTTTGTCCAAAAATAACAGTGTCCTATGTATCTTGTTCTTTGCTCAGTTTCTTGTTTCATGTAATCAAATTAAATTGGTGTAGGCTACAGAAGTAATTTACTTCAGTATTTTTCAGAAAATAACTTGATAATGTATATTAAAATCAAGTAGGAGAAGTAAATTCAGTTTTACTGCAGTAGGGGTTCCTTAGGCATAGAAATTTCACATGGTATCATAGCATTAATTTTGAAACAGGAAGCGCAGATCCAGCGCTGAGAAAAGAGGCCAACAAATGCATTTGGTAGCAATTGGAATCCCCTTGAAGGAATTGCGCAGTCCTTGCCGGGAAAGCAGAGATTCCGAGGAAATCTCTCTCTGAGAGAGTCGACAGAGGTACGATTTCCAGTTCGTGAGCTTGCAGAGACAAAGGGAGTGACGCAGAGCCTCAACGCAATGATTGAAGGGCACAGTTTCTGCCAGGGTAGAAATCTGTCGGAAAAGAGCGAAGACACATAGAAGGGGAATTTTCTCCTCAGAGGACTTTTTTCACCAAAAGTTCGAATTTTTCACTTGTTGAGCAGCAAACCAGTGTTGCGCAGTGACTAGGAGTCAATTCGACAATTTGGGTGAGATGGCATCACATGGGTTTAGAGATTAGGGCAGGTTGGAAGGAGCTTCCAACTATGTCATATGGAAGACCAAAATCTTAGCTGTTCTGGAGGAGTACGATCTCGAAGCTTACGTCAAGAGTGTTGTGGTTGTTCCCGCGGACAATGATCAGAAGAAGAAGTACAAGTTCGAGCAGGCAAAGGTGAAGAGGTACATACTCGATGGAGTTCGAGATCATGTGGTCTCACACTTGCAAGGCAAAGATACAGCTCGAGAAATGTGGGAAGATTTTTCTTCACTGTATGAAGGTTCTTCCAAATAGCGGAAGATGTACTTAGAATAAAAGTTGCAGTAGACGTTGATGCAGAAAGGAAAAGGGGTTAACTCCTATCTTCAATCTCTTCAGGACACTAGAGACCATCTTGCCGCAATGGGGTATACTCCTCAGTCTACCACGATGGTAAGGGCGACCCTGAATGGAGTCTCAAATGAATGGCAAGTCTTCGTCCAAAGTATATTGGGCAAGGAAAGACTACCTTCATGGGAGGAGATGTGGGTAGCCCTTCAACAAGAAGAATTAAGGATGGTTCTGGTTAAGGTCAACCTCAATGGCAGTAGTGGGAGTAGCACGAAGACCAAGGAGGAGGAGGAGAACGTAACTCTAACATCAAAGGGACAGTAGAAGCGAAAGGACATTTCGAAGGTGAAATTTTTCAAATGTGGCGAGATGGGCCACTTTGCATCCCAGTGTCCTTTGAAGCAAAAGGATAATGACGAGAAACATGATCCTAACGCTGCTCCAGCAAAAATTGACGAAGATGAGTTTGCCATGAGTACCAATGCATCTCCAAGAGGGAAATGGGGTGATATAGAATTGTAGTCGGGAGGACTACATGTGGGCAAGATCCTTGAGGAACCCACCTCCTGGATCAATTCCTTGCTATGGGAGCCCGAGATTCAGCAGTAGAGAGATGGACTTAGTGTCAGATGATGCAGTGGGTTGGTTGGAGAGACAAATGCAGTAGCTTGAGACTAGAGACTGATCAGCACAAAGCAAGGTTGGCAGCATGCAGAAGTCAGCACCAGTGCAGAAGGTTCAGAGGGTCAGAGACTAGTAGCAGTCAGATTCCAACATTCACATGGTATTATGTTGAACACAGTTAGTTTAGTAATTTTGGGTGTTTTTTCAATTGCTTCTCTCAACAACTGAGTTGCAGTACGAATGTAGTGTTAGCAGTGGCAGTGCTAACAGCATAACAGATGCAACATTTGAGAGGGAGTTGTAGTACATATGCAGTAGTGGCAGTGTCATCGGCAACAGTACAGTAGCAGCAGTAGCACAGTGTTGATGGCATCAACAGTGCGGAAAGGAGATGATTCAAAGACAGAGCAACATGCAGTTGGACATTGTTGCTAGAGCACATTCCTCGCTAAGAGGGAGTGTTAGTGTTTAGTAGCATCGGATGTGCACTACCCATGAAAATTGGTGGAGAGGCTAAGGCACATGAGTTTTAACGAACCCAGAACCCATTTGGTGAAATTCCACCCAGATTGTATTTTATTAAAATAATTAATATTTTTAATGAGGTTCCTAAGTCTAAACTTACGAAAATTAAAGTATTAATGGGTATTAATCAAAATATGGGTGAGAATGTTCTAAAAAGCGGATTAAGTCAAGTTTTTAATATTAACCATTGATTAGAAACTTAATCTCGGTCGTTGAAGTCTCAACAAGAAAAGTATAAGAAAGAGGCTTGGGGTTCATTCAGAAACACACCGAGAGAACGAAATGATCTAGAGTTCAAAATTTCTAGGGCTCGAAAGCTGAGAAATTCAAACTAAGTGATCATTCTGCAACAGAGGGGCAGGGATAGTTCAGGAATACTAGGCAGAGAGGCGGAGAGCCATCAGTGGAGATAGTGCAACACCTAGAGGGACTAATGTTGAGCCAGTTTGGGCCCACGCAAGCTTGACATAGATGTAGAAGGGCCAGTGCAGAAGGGAAGTTGCCTTCACACAGAAATCTGGAACTGCCGGGGAGCTGCCAGAACAGTTGGGAGAGGTTGACGCAGAAGCTCCAAGAGGCAGAAGAGACATTGCAAGGCTGACGCAGGGCCAACACAGAGATAGTCGGGGGTTTGTCAGTTCTGTTGTCGTATCAGCGGGAAACTGTCGGGTGAAGTGAGGTAATCTCACTCAGTTTTCCGCCATTATATTTTTCTCTATAACTGGATTGTCGGGAGGGAATCCAGCATTGTATTCGTAACTACTACTTAATAATATAAAACCCTCGGAGTTTGTTGCACCGGTTTTCCCGCATTGCGTTTTTTCAAGGACTATTTGTCCAAAAATATTAGTGTCCTATGTATCTTGTTCTTTGCTCAGTTTCTTGTTTCATGTAATCAAATTAAATTGGTGTAGGCTGCAGAAGTAATTTACTTCAATATTTTTCAGAAAATAACTTGACAATGTATATTAAAGTCAAGCAAGAGAAGTAATTTCAGTTTTGTTGCAGTAGCGGTTCCTTCAGTGTAGGAATTTTCATAATAGCCTATAGTCAAGCTACAACAAGAAGTCTTTTCACTATTCAAGGATTAACACCCTCTATTTAGGCTGCGGTGGCCACTTAGAGGTTGTGGCTAGGTGAGAGGACCCTTACTCAGCCTCTTGGCCCTTCACCAAGTCTCCATACATGTTGTTGTAGCTACAACCCCCCTGCAGCCCAAACAAAAGTCCAATACACAATATAACAAGCACAGAAGTAGCCCTTACCTCTCCTCAAGCCTGTGGCTTAGTCCTACAAGAAGTCTGCATCCTAAAACAGAGAGAAATTCCTCCCAAAGTCATACTTCTTGCTCCATGCTAGCCTCGGATCTTTACTGTAAATTTCAAAGGTATTTTCTTGATGAGATTGCTCTTGGATGTGAATTATGTCTCACACTTGACCTATATTTATATGCATCAAGTGGCTCCAACGAATTTGTCTTTGGGCATCACTTTGACCTTAAGGTGACTTGCCCAACTAGACAAATTAACCCATCATATCTTCAAAAAAATCATATCTCAACTTCTACAACTCGGATTGCGTTGGATTCTCCTTGCCATCCTCTATCATTTCCATCTATCACATGTAGAAATCTCTCCATGGTTTTGGCCTAACAACTTTGGGTGCAAAATCCCAACCTTGGGTTTCAAGCCCACAAGGCCACTTGTGCAGCTCCTTCCACCAAACCCTCGATCCTCAAGGCTTGGAGTACCTCCCAAGGTACAAAAATCAGCATTCGATAGATATATGGTCATGTTGCCAACACATAGATTTCAGTCATGCTGCAACGTCAGAGATTTGGTCCTGTTGCCATCTTAGAGATTCAATCCTGCTGCCACCACAGAGATTTCGGTCATGCTTCCATCTAAAAGATTCGGTCCTGCTGCCACCATAGAGATTTTGGTCACGCTGCCATCTCAGAGATTCGGTCCTGCTGCCACCTTAGAGTTCCTACACCATGCCACAAATTTGTCCTATATTAAGCCACGTTTTTGTCCTTCAATAAGCCTCAGATTCATCCTTTTATATGAACAAAAGTCAAAAGTGATCCAAAATTCTTGTCCAAAGGAAGGAAGCCTAGTGATTAGGGTGTCCCAAGGGGCACATCCCTTGGGCTAGGCCAACTTAAGCAAGTGGAGCCGACTTGATATTCTAGGAGCCAAAAATTTAAATTTCAAAATTCAAAAGTCCTTTTTCTTGAAGCCGACATGAAGAACATGTCTTGTATATATCATTACATACATTTGAAGGGCTAAAAATATTAATTATGAAGATCGGCCATAGCTACAAAATTCAACGGGTCTGAGGAAGTGCATGTTGAAAAGTGTAAATAGGTTTAGTCTTCATAATGTCTAACGTAAACATGATTTGATGTATTTAATGAAAAGAGAAAAATAAATTTTATTATTATTATTTTGAAGCATGGGTTTCATGCTCAAGGATATTGTATTTGTAGGTCAAGCACCCATTGGTGTTTCTAGGGCTTTGTCATTATAGGAGTTTATTAAGTCATTGAAACATGTAAAGAACCTTTTGGGCATATTGTATCTTGTTAAGAGAATTTACTTGAGTCAAAATTGAGTCAAAACACACTCCAAGACAAGTCGGCCTATTAGGGCTCTCAAAGAAGCCTATAATTAAGAAGCACTCGGCTTCATTTGAAGACAACTCACTTACAAGCAATCAAGTTCGATCAAGGAAGATAAGAAGGCCTAAAAGGGAGCGAAGAACAACGAGAAGCAAGGGGATAAAAAGTAAACCAAAATCTGAAGTTTTTGGGCTACAATCCCTCACACATGAAAAGTAAGTAGGGCATCACGCAGTCTAGCAGAAACCGAAATATTGCATGTTAATTTCTGTAGCATCGGATGTGTTCTAGCCATGGAATTTGGTGGACAAGCTAGAATACATGAGATCTCCAAAACCCAAAAATCGTTTCTGGAAATATGGTTAATTAATCAATATTAATTAATTCAAGGTGAGAATCATCTAGAAACTCACATGGATCGATCAAGAAATGATCCTAGCCATTGATTATATTCTAATCTTGGTCGTTGTTGCTCCAACAGAGGGTTATAAGAGGTCGAAGTGGTGATGGAGAATACACTTGAGCAGTTCGATTTCTTATCAGATCGATTTCTAAAGTAGCAGCAGTCAGTTGTCGGAGAGAGCTAGAGATCAAAGCAGTGAGTGAGTAGCAAAGACAGTGAGGCTCGAGGAAGTATTCCAGATCCAGTGAGTGCATTTGCAAAGAGGAAAAAGAGCCACAAAGAAGCTAACACGGGGGTAGCGTAGTAGCTTCTATAGGCAAGTTTGATTTTCTGAGAGGGAGAGACGTCTTCAGTTCAAGAGGTCGGGAAGGAGTCCCAGAGTGCTGAAGAAGCATCTTTCCAACCAGCAGAGGGCAGAACGACTTCAACAGAGACTAATCACAGGCTTGGCATCAAGCAAGTTGCATAGAGGTCAAAGGGCCAAGTTTTTGAAGGCAAGTTGTGTCTGGGATTGCCTGTGGGGTGAGGAAATTCCTCACTAGAATTTTTGGCAGTACTTTTCTCTGTAGGATTGCCAGATTTCAGCATCCAATTGTACTCAGAATTTCTCACTGCTGCATAATAATAAAACCCTCAATTGCTGCACCAGTTTTCTTGCATTAGGTTTTTCTGGGGACTTTTGCCCAAAAATAATTGTGTTAATTTTGTGTGTGTGCTATAGCATTTCTCAACTTCCAGCTTTTTTATTTTTTTCCACAGAAATTTATTTGTGAAGGCTGCAATGTATTTATTTCGATATTTGTCGTAGCAGATAAATTGTTAATTAATTAACAATTAGGAGAAATAATATCAGTTACTGCAATAGGGTTCTAGTTTGGAATGCTCAAATGGTATCAGAGCACAGTTGATCGGCCAAAGAGCTCAGACGTGAAAAGAAGGAATTTTGCTGCTCAACATGGGCAATAAGCCAAAATTCCCAAGGGCAGCGCAATCTTTTGCCATGACGTTGAGTTCCTTGAGGAAGACCAATTTTTCTACGAGGGGTAGAAAACTTCGATCCTTTCAGGCCAAGTGATTCCAGAGGTAGAGGGAGCAGCTCAATACTTTCGTTGGGCAGATCTCTAGCTAGACACAGTGGTTTTTGCAGCAGTTCACTAGAGCAGAGCCAACATCGGGGTGGAAGAGAGGAGCACACACAGAGGGAAATTTTCCTCAGGGAACTTTTAGTCTCAAGAAGTTCGATTTTCCTTGCAGATCAACAGCGATTGTGAGCAGTTCTTCTCACTCCAGAAGGAAATGCGAATAGAACAGCAGCAACTGAGCAAAAGGAAAGAGGAAGTTTTCTACAGATCATTGAGATGGCCACTACTGGGCTTCGTGATTAGGACAGGTTGGATGGAGCTACCAACTACGTCATCTGCAAGGCAAGGATGTCCTTCTTTCTAGGTGAATATGACCTGAAAGCCTACATTTATGCTATAGTGGCAGTTCCTCAAGATCCAGATCAATAGAAATAATACAAGAAAGAGATGGCACGGGTGAAGTGGTTGATCCTAGATGGAGTCAAGGATCATGTTGTCTCACATATAGATGGCAAAGATACCACCAAACAGATGTGGAATGCTCTCTCCACATTAAACCAAGGTACTTCCGAGTAATGGAAGAAGTATCTAGAGGAGAAGCTGAGACTCATCCGGATGCAGAAAGGGGAAGGCGTAGACCCCTTCGTTACTAGGATTCAAGAGGTCTGAGACCCGCTGTCAGCTGTTGGGGCAGCGCCACAACCCACGGGTTAGTGAGATTAGCACTCAGTAGCGTCTCAGATAATTGGCAGGTTTTTGTCCAAAACATATTGGGCAAAGATAGGCCACAAGAATGGGATAGAATGTGGGCCGATTTGCGGCAGGAGGAGTTGAGACGAGCTCTGTTAAAGAGCTCCATCAGTGGTAGCAACAGCGGATCGAAAAAAGTGGAGGAGGAGAATGTGGCCCTCACATCTAATGGTCCCATTCAAAGACAGGGGGAACAGAGAAAGAAGAAGATGGACTTGTCAAAGGTCAAGTGCTTCAAGTGTGGTGAACTCGGTCACTACAGTACCTAGTGCCCTCTGAGGAAAAAGGACAAGGAGGAGAAGCAAGACCAGCAGGTAGCTTCTTCAAAGATCGATAGGGTTTCCTCGAGGCTAGAGGAAGACTTCGCTATGTTCATCAATATACCTCTAGGGGAGAGGTGGTGTGACTTGGTGTTATAGCCCCAGAGTGCTGCAATTGGGCAGTATCCTTGAGGAGTCCACCTCATGGATCAATACCTTGCTACAGGGGCCCACATTATTCAATAGCAAGATGGATCAATGTCAGTTGATGTAGTCAGATGCCATAGTGACAGTTGTAGAGACCAGTAGCAGTCAGATGTTGGGGAGCATAGTGCAGTTGGCACAGTGCAAATTCAGCAACAGCGCAGAATCTTCAATGGATAGTGCAGAGGCTAGTAGCAGTTAGAGACTCGGGTGACAAATACATTTTACTGATCATAATTGATTCAGTATTTTGGATGCTTGTCAACTGCAGATGTTGCAGTTGCAGCAGCAACAAATGAGAGGGAGTTGCAGTGCAGATGCAGTGTTGCAAGCAGTACAGCAGGGTCAACAGTAGCGCAGATGCAGCGTATATCAAATTTGCACAGTGGTTGGTGGGCAGTATAGCCAGACATCAGTAGCGTAATAGGAGATGATGCAGAGACAGGGTGTTGTGGCAGGGAGTGCAACACTAGAACACATTCCTCACTAAGAGGGAGTGTTAGTTTTTGTAGCATCA
>APFE031617335.1:4442-16842 GCA_000404065.3 Pinus taeda | reverse complement strand
CTCAAAAACCCTAGTTCATTCAAAGAAGGACTCTACACTTCAAGCATTCTTGGGAACCTTGCTCAACCATAACATCGAGAAGAAAGTCTGTAAATAATAGGGAGCCTTAGCTGAGGTGACAGTGGGCTAAGTCTCCATTTGTTGCCCTTGGTCTAGCATTTCCCCCCTTTAGGGATCCCCTTCAGGTTCCCTTCTAGTTTGAGTAGTAACACGTCCCATGATATCCACCAAAGAAAAGATAGTTGTTACTACAAATAAGACCCTAAGTAAGAGGGAGCTTGGAAGCGAGTTTATGATTAAGAAGGAACTTGGAAGCAAGTCCCTAGCTAAGAGGGAGCTTAGATAAGTCCCTAGTTGAGAGGAAGCTTGGGTACATTCCTTTTATGGGAAAGGGTACATTCCTTATAGGAATGCTTATATCCTCCCCAGTTGAGAGGGAAAGATAGGCGCATCATTCTTGTATTCACTTGGGAAGAAAAAATGGAGCATTGGGTAAGCATCTGGCATCCAATACTCTTTGAGGATGTCATAGGGCATCCAAGATAAGAGTAGTCATAGAGGACAAATATTTTTTGAGGACTAGGAATCCAAGATAAGAATAGTCCTAGAACGACATACCTTGTGAACACCCAGGTGGCGTATGTTCTTTGAGAGACAATGATGGTGGTGTCTATAAATCATTGGTCTCGCTAGCATTGTGCTCTGATCTTGTGGAGATAGAGTTGTTAGTCAAGGCCTTGCTATGTGACAATGCTGGTTGATATGATGCTAAACAGATGGGTTACCAATCTGACTCTTCTTATGAGAATTCTTTAGATTGAGAATGTCCAAGTACCTTGTATGGAATATGAATACCTCCCTAGTTAAGAGGGAGTGTTGAAATATGTAACTAAGTTCGGTCTTCATAATGACATATGTAATCATGATTTGATGTATTTAATGTAATGAGAAAAATAAATTTGTTATTGTTTTCTTAAGGCATGGGTTTCATGCTCAAGAGGAATTTATTTTATAGGTCAAGCTCCCATTGACAGCTTCTAGGGTTTATGAGTCATTGTCATGTATGAATGACCCAATTGGGCATGTTACATATTGTAAAAAGAATTTATTTAAGTCAAATTCAAGTCAAAGAACCCTCCAAGACCAAGTCATGATGCAATATTCAAGTCAGCCTACACTCAAGAACAAGTCGGCCTAAAAGGAGCAATTCGACCCAATGAGAAGCCTATATAAAGGAGACATCGACTTCACTTATAAAACACACTTCTCACACAAGTTCGATCACAAAAAAGGAAAAAAGTGCGAAGAAGAAGAGGACGAAGGAGGAAGAAAAAATCGAGTTTTTGGAATTGTTTCTAAGCTACTTCTTTCCACACATGCGAAGGAATTAGGGTTCATGTTGTTGTAGTAAAAGCCAGGTTGTAGAAGTGAAGTTAAGAAGATCCATTTTGGAAGCCGAATTCTCTAGGAGAGAGAATCGACCTGTTGTAGCGGCTACAACACCCTCCAAAATTTTGGCCTGTACTCAAATTTTGGAACCTACTGTGGATCCTGTGATCAATCGTTCCTTAGTCACTTTTGGTAAGATGATGATCTCAAGCTCCCCTTTTCGATCTTAAGAGTTGTTCACGCTTTTATCTTTCTACAGTATGTGTCATCTTTGGGGATGGGGATTATCGCTTGTTATGCAAAGGGAAGTTTGTTTTGCTTCAAGGGGAAATTTGCCTAGCCTCCCTTACCATTCAAAACTGCGCAGTGTTTTCCTCCAATGTCCTTCCCTCACCTAGAACCCATTGTCTCCAGAAACTGCACAGTTTTGTCCCTCAGCTGCCCAGTCTGCCTTGCATCCCAAAACTGCGCAGATGTGTCCTCCCAGGAGCTCATCTAGCAACAGTGCCTTGCATCCTGAAACCACGCAGTTTTGTCCCTTCAACTGCTCAGTCTGCCTTGCATCCTGAAATTGCGCAGATGTGTCCTCCTAGGGCCTCATCGCGCAACAGTGTCACTGCGCAGATATGTCTCTTAGTGATCACAAGAAGGATGACATGCTAAAGGCCTCTCAAGGAGCTTAGGAAGAAGATAAGAAGACCAAGGAACCCAAGGTATGATAGAAGATCAGGACCGCATGAAGACTCCATCTGATAAACAACCCTTGGAGGGTAGGTATGAAAAACAAAGCACATCTTTTGAAATACACCTCTTAGTGTAGCTTCAAGGACTGCTTATCATTGTCATATCATTCTATCTTCAATGGCGTCCATAGTTGTAAGCACTGAAAGTCATTCCATGTGTTTCCTCTATGTATCTTGCTCCCTTTTGCTTGCTTAACCATCTATCGTCTTTCGGCATGTTGATTACTTTGCCATGCTTGTGATCTTGTTCTGGTAATTTCTAAGGTTTGTCTTTGTGTGTTTGGGTTGTCTTAGCTAAATGAACATCGGTTGCACTCACACAAAGTTGTAAGCATTGTCGCGCAAGTATCGTCACAGTCGTCCGAAGGTCTATCCCAAGTGTCACACTTGTCGCTTCCAGCTCTAGACAATCTAGAGAGTCATGCTTTGCTATGTTATCCCGATGGTCAGTGTCGTCGTGTTGTCGAAGTATGCTAAGTGTGTGATCACAATGTCGAGTCCTCACAAGTTCATTGCTTCTCACACTTGGCCATTTTCCTGAAAAATCTCTCCGACTGAGCTGCACTGCGCAGTCTCAGCCCTTAGTGGTGTTGCTCTGTTGTTTGGAACTGAACAGTGCTTGAGGTTGTCCTCCGGATCAATTGCACTACGCAATCCCAAAGGTGAGCAGCATGTCTTCCTTCCCAGAACTGCGCAGAAGCTACCTCAAAGCTCAACCTGAATTGTGCACTTCCCAAGAACAGTCATCAAGCCTCCTTCCTACTTGCTAGAACCCTACATTGCATAGAGACCTGAGCCTGCACTGCTCCTAGAAACTATGCAGAGATGTCCTCCTAGTGAATTCCCTCAGTCGAGATTCATTGCTCTCAAAAACTGCGCATAACTGTCCTCTGGTCCCTTTGCTGTCCTGCCTAGTCTTCCCTTTGGAAATTGCGCAGAGGTGTCCCTCAGGATCCCACCTTGCAGTTGCCACTGGTGTCTTTAACCGTGTAATCTTGCCTCCTAGTGGCCTCTGCGTAGTTTTCCCAAACAGTGAAGGTTGTACCCTAGAGTTCCTTGTCCATGCCTGCGCTGCACTCTGTGCAATCTCAATGACCAATCCTCCTCCCTGTCACATGGAACTGCGCAGTGCGCAGTTACCGGGCTCTCTTCCCAGCATGTCATCTATCCCGAGCCCAATCCATGGAAACAATGCATCATGCTAGCCTAGGAAGTTTTGGATTTGGTGACATCCTATTGTGAGTGAATTGCAAGAACAGGTACACTGATAGATCTTGGCGAGACAACGAACGAGATGAAGAAAGAGCACAGACGCTATAAGACTTACTTGTAGTTACACGGACGAACGAAGCACATCAAGTAGCAAGCAAAAGGAACACATGCATGGAAACATCTTACAAGACTAAGACCATTGAAGACCCCGCAACATCAAGCCATGCGAAGGAAAAGACAAAGCACACTCGAGAATACATCTATCACTTAGCAGCACAACAACTTGACATTGCCACCACAACCAGCCAGTAGATGTCAACAGTGTCATGTCAAGTTGTGTCATGAGTTGCCAAGACTGTGAAAATTCCTATACAAGAACCCTTACTGCAACAACTGATGATATTACTCCCATTTGTTAAAGTCCAAATTACTTGCAGTTTCCTACGACAAATATCTTAATACATACACTGCAGCCTTCACTTAATTAAATTATATGCAGAAACAAGAGACTGAACAAGAAAGAAAATACAACACCATAGACACCGTTATTTTTGGATAAATGTCCCCGGAAAAAACCCAATGTGAGAAAACCAGTGCAACAGATTTGAGAGTTTTATATTATTAAGCAATAGTTTCTGAATACAATTCTAGATGCCCTCTTGACAATCCAATTACAGAGAAATACAACCGGCCGAGAACAATTGTGAGATTTCCTCACTCTACCCAGTGTTGACCACTCCATGTCAACTACCCCATAGTTGTACATCTTTTCACGCATGGATTTCCATCATGTCCGAGCACTCAGGTGATCCATAGATTCATCATTATCAACTATATGTACACTGGAGTTTTGTAAACCCATTCTACATTTTGTAATATAAATGATCCTAGTAAGACAAATGTATATAACAACCTAAGTAAATTTATTTTTCTGGTGATGATTTCTATCCTAGGAGGTTTTAGTCTCACTGATTCATGCGTGTTTCTAAACACGAATGATCGGAAAAAATTTTCCCTCTAGTCTCACCCCAAAGCTAGGGTGGATTTTATCGTCAGGATTTTAAAATGAGTCCTGGCGTTATTTATCGAGTCTCTGTAAAAGTGATTTGGGAATAATTCTAGCTATTTGGTTAGATTATTTTATTACAAGTCACTTAGTCTACTAGATCATAGTTTGTGTCGCAGAAATGGGTAATTATTGAGGGTCTATAACGAACGAGTGTTCCCCCTTCATGGATTACAAATGTTATATTTCATGTAAAAAAATATTTAGTTCATGGTCCCTCATAGTTAGACACCATGGCTAAATATTAGAGGTTGGAAAAAAATAATAATCCCCTCATGAGTCAGCTAAATAAAATTTCTGGCTAAAATAAATTAAAATGCTAAAGCCATAAATTTTAATTTAGGTTCTTGGAAAAATTAAATTCTCCAACATTTAAAATTCGTGGGTTTTCAAGTTTTTAGTTTTTTGAGGTCCCCGACCAAGGGAATATTGAAAAATTTTAAGATATTTTGAACCCTTAGGCCATAGTAGTTAAGTCAAAGTCGACTCTTTGCGGCAATTAACTCAAAATAATTATTTTTGAGTTAATTAAAAGGAAATTAAAAGTTAAATTTGAATTTCCTCAAAAAGTAACTTTATTTCAACAGTGATGATTAAAAGATCATTTGATCTTCATCAATAGTTGAGATTGCTTTGACAGGGATCAAGCGAACTGGCAGTTGAAGAATTTTTCTATAAATGAGGTCTTTCTCCATTATTTGGATCTGATTTTTGAATCGTATACTTGCTCTAAGAAAGCTCTTGTAACTTTTTTTTGGTTAATAAAACGCAAAGACTTTGGGGTTTTAGATCATGGTGTTTCTCTTTCAGATTTATGTGCTGATATTGTTCTTAATACTTTGTTGCTTTTATTTGCATTTGCTGGTTAATAGCCTTTGAGGATTGATCTATGCACAGAAATCTTGTACAGATTTTTGAGTTTTTCAGAATATCATTTTAATTTGATAGAAGAAGCAGGTATCTCTATTTCTTGATAATTTTATGATAAAATTTTAAATCTCTATTAATATAACAAGCAGATTTAAATGTGCAGAAATTATCTTTCAAAATTTGGGTGTTTGGGGAAGTCCTCAGCTGGACCAATTGACTTTTAGTTTACAGAATCTAAAAGAGCCCACTATCTTTTTAATTTCTAAAGTCATTTGATAGAATATTTTACTTGCAGGGTTTTTCTTGGGCTTGTGCCTCCTTAAAATTTCAAATTTATTTCTAAATATTGTGCAAACTTTTGTTTTAAGCTGGCAAATAGAAGCCTTTGATCTACAGATTTGTTAGATCTATAGAATATTAATGTAGATTTGTAAATATCAAATTTTTTAATTCATTGGGGTTTTGGGTATTTCATATTTTTGTATATACATGTTTTGGGGTTTTTTCTATCTTCTGTTTGCGCAGGAACAGATCTCAAAATTGCAGGTGATTTTTGTGGATTCCAACGAGAGATCTAAGCCCTGGAGGGCATCTCCATTTTGTTTGCAGGTTGAAGATAAATTTCAAGAAGATCGTGGGCAAATTTTTTTTAAGGCCATGAGGACCAACGCTGGCCATCTCCAGCCTCTTTCTTGGCCTCTCTTTCGGCCTTACGGCCTCCCCTCTTTCACCAAAATTCTCTCACTAATTTTTCCTAAATTTTTTCCTAAAAATTTCCCAAAAAAATTTAACAAAGATTTTCACAAAAAAAATTATAAGGATTTTCAGTGATTCGGGCAGCATATCTTCAAGTGTCTTCAAGCCCCCAAAGGCTAACTGGTGCACATCATCTAAATCCTTACCTCTTTCATTCATCTAATTGAAAACAAGATTAATACTGGCATAAAATTTTAGTTATCTGAAATTTAGCAATAAATTAGTTTCTATCTTTCACTGCATTACATTTCATAAATATAATTACTTTCAGAAACTTTTGCATGCTATTTTCTGAATATTATTTCACTATCTTTTTTCAGTGCTTTCCTAAGTTTTTAGATCAAATACATCAATAAATCATAAAGAATTAAACTCAGAAATTTTCTGAATTGTAGTTATCAGTTTGTCATTTAAAATTTTCTGCGGTTATACATAGAAATTTTTGAATATTGAATAGTTACAAAACTGTTGTTTTAGAATATATTGTTGGTTTTAACATTTGATGTAAGAGCAGATTATTACACTGATATTTCATTAATGTGATCTAAGTTTAAAACATTTAGTTTGATTTATGAAGTTCATTTGTTTTTTACTTGCTTATGCAAGTAAGACTAATTTAGTTTTACTTATGCATCTAATGATCTTGATTGAGTATTTCATACAAATGAATTTTGAAACGACCCAACTAAACAATGAAATGACCCAGCTAAACTATATATTTTTTTTTTCTTATACACAGCAATTACAACTAGCAAATAAACACATTGAGATTTCAATTCAATCAATACACACATCGCTGATGCCAATTTCAGGAACATAACACCACATTTATATACCTTTAATCTAAGGTCAAATAGTAACAAAATACACATGTACCGTACACCGGAGAGGCGAGACTCCGCTTGCTTGTTGTCGATCGGAAGGCGAGACTCCGCTTACTCTGCTGTCGCTGGTATTCCCCGGTTGCCGGTCACTTCTGCGAGTGTATGATGACGCACTTGATCCGAAACAAGACCCACCGGTTTACCTCCCAGCCTACTCCTTGGGTACTCTTCTTCCCCGCGGACCCCCGAGCTGCAATGGGGTTGTACAATGGAGGAAGAATCTAGCTGGCAGAGGAGAGCAACCTTAACTCAAGAGTCCCCTCTCTAAAAACCCTCTACCTCACCAAACTCCTATAGCTTCGTAGTCACTGCTTTCACATCATATCATCCATCCAACCATAGAGTTCCCAAAAAGGGTCCCTTCTCTCGTGGCTTGCCCCTTCTTTTATAGGAGTCCTCATAGGTGACACTTGGCATGTCATGCATAATTATAATATTTTTCTTTTAATTTAATACTTGATTATTCACCTACCCATGTGTCATTCTCTCAGCAAGGGTCACCCAAAATTATTTACTTAACTTTTTAGCTAACCAAAAGAACATTTACCAACTGCAAAGAAATATAAATGTTTGTGAATATCATCAAAATTAATCAATGGTATGCAACTTTCAGGGTAAAATTTCATTAATATCAATGAACCTTAATATAACTAATAGGGGAATTTCTATTCTTAAGAACAATTGTATTTAAATTAATATTTAAATTACTTATTGGAAAAGAACTTGCAAACCGCTGCATTTACCCTACGAGAGAAATAATGAGTAACCATTTAAAACAAAAGAATTATGAGTAAACATTTTAAGCAATATAAGAAAATAATGATAAACACAATTGACAATGGAAATCATGAATGGACATTTATATTGATATTTATTCCGAATAACTAGATTCTACCTACAGGAAATATGTTTACGACTGAAAGATGGTTCCTTTGTTTATAAGGAAATTAATTTCCTGATAGACCTAGTCCTTGAGTGTGAACAGCTAGCGAATTGTCAAAACGCCCTCGTCCAACTTGTATGTTGATATGGTCTACTAATGCCTTCTTTGCCTTGCCATTGAGCAGTAATGTCTCCATTCTTCATTTTTGATGGTGACATCCAGGAGTTGGAACATGGGCTAAGTTTAACTCTTTTGATTTTAACTCTGCAACTTATAAGGATGAAGCATAAACATATAGATCATGAAATTTAGAAACAAAATTTCCGCTTAAAAGCTATGAAACTCTAAGGATGTTGAGAAGACCAATAGGCCAAAGCTATTTGGGAAGTCTGCCTTTCGTGTGTTATATGGCAAACCCTGAGCTTTGAGCCAGCGTGGTAGCAAGTTGAAAAGCATTCCACCACTAGTGGCGATTTAAACGATACACAGGGTTTTGAAAGATTATTTTTGAAGGGTTCAAAGTTGACGGGTCAAAAATTCCAGCACCGACCGGAGAATATAAAACGATTCTGAGATTGAATCAGATCCGTTACAAAGATTGGTTCGAAAGGTTGTAAGAAATCCAAAGGTGGAGGCGCGCATTAAACTGGGCGATTTCCGAATTCCGATCAAATCGGATCGGGTTTGTGGAGCAATCCACCGGTTTGGTGTTGAATCTTTGAGATCCCCGACTGCCGATTGAGTCGGATCGAAGCGGTTGTTAATTAAAGCTTGTGTGATCGCCGATCGAAATTGTTTTGAATCATAACGCATCGGATTTAATTACAGTGTCGACAGTTAGTGACATGTTTGAGTGGCGGTTTGTAATAGATGCGTGTTGTTAATGGAATATTTGTGTTTATATTTATAGTTACCCAGTTCTAATTTGAATTTTTATTTTGATTCAAATATAATACTAAACTTAAAAATTTCTTATCTCAATTTACTTATAATATTAGCTGATTTTGCTTACCTCCTGACTGCTCCCTTTTCCTGGGCTACGAGGAATGTAAGCCGTAATCCATTAATATTTTGTTATGATTTAGATAAAGGAGAAACCAGTTTGTGATCTCCCTAACCTCCGGCTTAATGTCTCCTGCCTGTATCATCTCTGCATTGTAAAACGGATCAAATTTGTAAGGACAGTTAGGCCGAATCACGAATATTCCGATTTTTATTTTTTTTCGACCCATTGCATGGAAGACCTTTAATGGTTTTCATATCGTTGTATGCACTCTCTTTTTCCTTGAATGCTAAAAAAAACCGAGTGATAAGGGTAAAGCGCTGGCAGTCAATGGCAAGGATTCACAGGTAATGGTTAGAATGTCAAAAGTTTTGTGAGATATAATATTCCTAATTTTCCTTCCCTCCTAGCCTAAGTGAAAGCAAGTGCATGACATTGATTCAAATAAATATATTGAGATATAATAAGTAAGCAAGTGTTGATGGACTTCAGCTGACTGTGGAAGCTGATGCCTTGCTCTATCAAACAACTACAATGGTTCCTCAAACAGAACATAGTATTTAAATTGACTCTCGCTCTTGAATGATCATTGTATTGCTAGCAATAAGGAAATAGATGCTCTAGAATCTCCACTTTTCATTAGCATGAAGAGTCAAATAAATTGAGAAGCATTGAACACAAATTTCTATATGAAGATGATTTAAAATGTTGACATCAAGTGAAGAATAAAATAACTGCTCAGACATTTGATTATTTGGTTAAAAAGAATCAAGAATAAAAGTCAATAATTGAAAAGCTACAAGATTTAAAAAAAAAAACAGAGTATTTGGAGTTGCATTGAAGGAATTGTTTGACTTGAGAGACGATAATGGAGCACCGAGTAGAATCCATTTTGAGAAATTGAGGGAGAAAAATATCAGCTTATGACTACCATAAAGCATTTAAAGATCAAGATTAATGATATTTAACTTTTAATGTGAAGAAAGGTTGACGAAGATATATGAAAGATGCAAGTGAAAAACAAGGAAAGATAGTTAGATTATTAGGTCTTAGATGAAATGTTGTCATAAAATATGGATTTCATTCACGATATATTACTGATTGTTGAAGAGGGGCATGATCTACTTGTTAGCATGGCATTGATTGGTAGATTGCATCACTTAGTTATAAATCACAACAATCAGAGCAGAAGTGTGATGAAGTTGCAGGACCTCATTGAATTGTGGTTGCTTCCGGTTAGTTCCCACCAAGAAGTGCGCTTGGAAGATCATGATCAACTCATTTCAGTTTTGCTTTTTGTTGCAAATATTAAGACACTTGGGGGAAATATCACAAGTAGGGTGGGAGAAATGTCGAGTCTTAATTCAGAAGTTGTATAAATAGGCTACAAGGTAAGTTTTTAAAGCTTGCTTTATGTAATTCTATTTTTGTCATTGAAAATTATAATTACATTGCATTAGTACCTCATTCATCGTTTGCGTTTGTACATGTGCTGTAAAAATAAAGGAGATACTCCATGAAATGGAATAGGTACATGGAGCAAACAAGAATAGAGTTGGCATTGTGCAATTCTTTTGATTCGGGTGGACAAACCAGAGCAGGACACCCTTGAATGAATGAATTGGGCAATAGATGAGAGAGGTACAATAGATCATCACCCCATTAAATTTTGTCTCTAAATAGATGAAATGACATGTTTTATTTTATTTGATTATTTTTCTTGATTTAGCATGGCCCTGCTTTAGTTTGGATTGGATAGTGTCTAGTGCAGCCTATTATTGTAATTTCTTCTTGCATGGACATTTCTGTTTTTGTGTAATATTCCTAAATGGAAATATTAAGTGTAAACAAAATCGTGCACTATAAACAGAAAGTAAATTTAACACATCCTCAAATTACAATCCGATAGGAAGTTCATTCGCAACCATGCCAAAAATAAATAAATAAATAAATAAATAATAATAATAATAATAATTGTATGCTCTTTTCTTATACAAAAATATTATTACAACATTTATGACAAAGAACTTTGACAGATGCAATGATGAACATACAAATCACCTTTTTTTACATATTATCCCCAACATTGTCACTTATAGGGTCATATAGACGTAGTTGGAAATGAACTACTATAATTGGAAGCTACATGGGTACAGTGTGTGAATGACTTTACTTGGTTGAATGCATCATGTATTAATTTGTACCATGAGATTAATATTGATTGTGATCGTCTTGCTTCTTGTTTTGATCGTTTCTAAATACATAAATAATTATGGGTTGCAATGATCACATATATAGTCCTTTAGTTATAACGGAATTCGTGGTATAGATACCTTGGGAAAATCATAACCTGCCCACCAGAAGGTTGGCAAGAATTTCAGGAAGGGTTCATAAGATTATGGGTTGTCGTTTCTCCTTTATGTTCTAAGGACTTCGGGACGAAGTCCATTGTTAAGAGGGGGTGTATGTAGTGTCCACCCTAGTTTCCTGACTCTAATATGACATTACCTTGCATACTTTAGTCTATGAGTAACTTAGGCTGAGGATCCAGAAACGTGACCCTGTTATCAGCGAATGTGATGGTTATGTATGTTCTCTATTAATATTATGATTACGATATAATTAATGGTTATGTGTATTCTCTATTGATATCATGATGGTGATAGTAGTAAAGGATAGACATGTTTCTATTGATGTTATAATGATGATAGCCTTGATCGATGTGTATGGTTCCATCAAGGTTATGATGATGCTAGCCATGATGGAGGTATCCCCCATGTTAGCTACTTACATTAGTTCTGGTTCACAATGAACGGTGATGTGAATGACCAGGTGATGGTAATTAATGCAATTATGACAATGAATAACACTGAAAAACCTGGTTATTGATTATTATTGAGTATGGTAGGAAAACCACCAGAGGAACTCGCACATGACGAGTTGACAACACCTGGTTTGATGAAAATTTATATTATTTTATCTTTGAAATTCTAATCGATTTTGAAACCTGCTATATATGGCTATCTATATTCTAATGATATGTTAATGGTTGCAGGCACAGATGAGTTTCTTGGCCGAATGACTCACATACGGGTGATTGGGTTTTACAAGTGGATGGAACTACATGGGAGGGGTGGGACAGTGTCCCTGATCTCACCCACTAGCACTCCCACCATGACTTGGGCTGGAAGGGTTGAAACACCTTCGCCTTGAAGATCATGATGCCATGAGGGCAGGTCCCAAAGTTGGGTCGCTCATGAGGAACCTACTGGGGGGCGCGCATCAAGGCGGATTCCTTGATCCCCGGCACCATTAGTCTCACTATAGCATGCAACATAAGAGATAATAGTGGTCTATGAAATTGCACGATATTTTTCCCTCGTAGTCACTGCATGCTTGAAGGGCAAGTGGTGTGGCACCCTTGGGATTTCAAGGAAACTCTTGAAGGGCACGACCAACTTGGCACCCTTGGCATCACAACTAAACTGTTAGGTGTGGCACCCTTGGAACTTCTAAGGAAGTTCTTGAAGGGCACAACCAAACTTGGCACCCTTGGCATCACAATTAAACTGTTAGGTGTGGCACCCTTGGAAC
>APFE031617331.1:0-23064 GCA_000404065.3 Pinus taeda | reverse complement strand
AAAAATAATAGAAATTTACTGCTAGTTGCCACAAAGGAGTTCCAGAAATCTAGATTTGGGAATAAGAAGACTAATCCAAGTAGCCCAATGATTACTACGACCTTATAAATATTTTCCAAGGATGAGATGATGCTTGTGATCCTGCAAAAAAACTTGCATCAACCATTTAACCCAATCCTACAACAAGAAATCATTAATACTAAATGCAGAAATAGAAAGAAATAAAAACAAGAGATGCATGTGAATAAGAAGTGAAAAGAAGGAAAGAAAATGATATAAAATGGATATGAGGCTCTTGGGATAGCCAATCCCAAGGAAACTCAGAGACTTATGGAGGAGAACAAGATTTAAAAGCTGAACATGACACCAGTCTTCATTGTTTTCATCAATACAATTACATCACCACAAGAAAATACAATGGAGCTGCGGAAATACGAGTTCTCTCCATAAAAACACTAATGAAAATATCTCCCTAGAGGAAAATTAAACTTGGTACTTATGTAAAATTATTAGAAATCATTCTCCATGAATGGAAGAAGATTTCCCCACCAAAATCCCTTGATTAGTGGATCTGGTCTCCAATACTAGGAATCTGCATTAAATAGCAAGGAACACATTCCTAGATTTTCTCAATCATTGGAGTTCCACAATATGTGCCATAATTCCATAATATCTTGTTGATTTATTATTCAATAGCGATCCTCTTGTAATAGGGCGCAAGTCCCTAAATTATCCCATCCTTCAAACCTTCATAAGCTGCCCAATATTCTCATAATATTCCACAAAAATTAATAATGTTAGGCACAAATATGAAATTATTCATAAACCTTCCTATTGAATATATTAAAGTTAAAAATGCATTATCTAATGGAAACATAGAGGTTTAATGTGCTGAAGGATGGTCATAGGCCTTAATTTATGTTTAATTTAGAGGCATGGTCCTTAATTTATGTCTAATTTAGAGGCATGGTCCTTAATTTATGTCTAATTTAGAGGCCCATCATACCCCCTGCTGAAAGTGTTGCTCATCCTCTGAGCAACTTAGTGACCTCATTATGCCTCATTCATGGCCTTGATGGCTTCTCTCTTGTGCATTGAGAATATTGGATGTAAGTTCTACAAGGACAAGCCCAAAAACATATTTGTGCAAAGAAAAATCCTTGTTTCTTGAGACCATTAGTTTTCCTTCTTCCTCTTAGTCAAGATGGTTCTTGAATATTTTCCAGTTTGGCAAGGTCTTCCACATCTTTATCAACCTTCTGCTACCTTGTTACACCATTTGGAAACCTCTGAAACCTTCAAAATTTCTTTAGATGAGATCTAGGATATCCTATAGTGATTCCTATCAAAACTATAGGAAACCCTTTTTGAGCATAAATGATAGTCTAAGCCTAGGAGAGGCCCTCAACTTGACTCCCATGCCTTTATCCCATTTTTATAACATCGTTTAGGTCTTGGACAAAAGCTAAAAGGAGATTAGAGACCTCTTGGAAAGTCCCTTTTCATCATTGTAGTTTGAGTTCTGTTTTGATAGTCATTTCCTTTTGTTGCCTTCTTCTTCTCTCTTGTGGCCTAGATGGTTGCCTAATGGCCCTAGAGTTCTTTGTTTTGATTAGGTCTCTCTTAGGCACTGTCATTTTGGGCTTTAGTATAATTTTTTCTTTTTTCTTTCTTGTAGCAACATTCTTCCTTCCTATAGTCGTCATTCCTTCTTCCTTTAGAGTCTTCTAACTGTATGGGAACGATAAGAAATGATGTAGGTTTGTGAAAATGGAGAGGATGCTTTGTTTTCTTTTTCAAGAAATTTTAAGGGTGAGATATGGTTTGTTGTTGAAATTATGAAATGGGATGGATGAATGATGGATAGATAGTGAACATGAAGTCGATGGAGGGCTTGGAGTATTTTTGTGACTGGACCTTTGCAAAAATTTCTTCTTTTAACTGATGTCATCATTTCTTGAAATCATCACCCTTCATAATTTGATTTTTCATCATTGCATGAGTGAAGGAGTGAGTTGCAATTAACTACTTGAAGGCGGTTGAGACTATTGACCCATCCTTAGCTTATAAAACATCACCTCTCACACATTGACAACAAATTTCTAACTATAATATGCTCAAGAGAAGAGGTCAAGAATATTGCATACATGTGCCTACCTGATGGTTGTTGGAGAGACATGCATGTTCTTGCTGAGTTGATGTTGTTGTGCTTCTCATGACTCAAGTACATCTTCTTGACTACCTTTTTCCTTTTTGTTGATCTTATTTTTCCGATGGGTTGTCTTCTTGTTGATGTGCAGGTGATGGCTTCCTCTAGTGCTGCTAAGCTTTAAAGGATTTTCATTGTGCATGTAGTTATGATTCTCCTCTTTCAATAATGTTGTTGAAGGTTAGGCCTGGCACTGTTATTGCTTCCAAATAGGCTGTTGTAGTTGCCCTTTTTTTTAATGTTTGTGTCCTTTCTCTGTTGGAGGGTAAATAGGTATTGGAATGAGTGGAAGGTGTGGCCATAGAGTGACACGGCCATGATGGGTGTTGATTGAGATGTGGTGAAGACAATGTCTTTTTTTCCTATCCCAAAATAGGCCTACATCATAATTTTTCCATCGGACTTCCTTTCTTGTAGCTTTTCAGAACTTCCTGTCGTACTACAGGAAACTCCTGTAGTAATTCAGGACAGCCTCTTGTAGCAGACTTTTTTTGTCCATATCTCCCAAACGGTAGAATGCATTGAACTGAAGCTTTTTGAACATGTTGTCATCATCATTATGCACCTCCCCATAAAATCAATTTGTCAATGGATGCACGTATCTTGATAAAAACTAAAAATGGTTGAAGGTGATGGAGGTCAATTTCTTGGAAATTGTGCACTAAAATTTGCTAAAATTGCTTAGGCATGTTACCATAATCCATATTCATATCCCCATAAAACAATGTTTTAAATGGATACACGGATATTGAGAAAATGCAAACATGGTTGTAGGTGATAGAGGCTGATTTATCGAAAATTGTGCACTAAAATTTGCTGAAATTTCTTGAGCATGTTACTATCATCCATATGCATCTCCCCCTGAAACATCTTGGCAAATGGATGCATGGTTTTAAAGTATGGCAAAAACAAATTTATGCTCTATGTATTTTTGTTTCTTGTAGTAAAACAAAGCCTTCCTTTAGTATTTTAGAACAACAAGGAAAATGAGTGGTAGAAGCTTGGGAATGATGAGTGGATGGTGGAAATAGATGAGGGTGATGGATTGGCATGGCCTTGGTCTTGTTGGAGCATTTGAGCAAAGGAAGAGAAAGTCAAAATTTGACTTCTTTTGACTAGATTTGACCTATTTTTTTTTTCTTTCGTGGAAACTTGTTTTTGTTCCTTGAAGATGTTGGAGAGCACCTACATTCATCAAAGAAATACATGGAGCAAAGATTTTTTTAATTTTTTCCTTTTTTTTCATCTAGGCCTACTAACTGCCTCAAGGAGGTTTTCAACTAGTAGGTCTGCCTAGGCGCCTCAAAGGAGGTTTTCACCTATGATCTTTTTTTTTTTTTTCTTTTTTTTTCTTCTTTTTTCCCAACCCATTGACCACCTCATGGAGGTTTTCAATCAATGAGCCAACGTGAGGTGCCTTAAAGAGGTTTTCACCTGAGATTTTTATTTTTTCTCTTATTTTTCATTTCTTTTTTACCCTACTCTACTTGAAAAACAAAATCACATTCACGTGTAAGAATAATTCCAATGGAGCCATGTGCACATCAAGATGACAGACAAACTGATATGTAGGCTTTGACATGCACCTGAATTTGAGAGATCAAATGATTTGACTTAGATGATATCAAGCACATTTAAAGAAGAGAGTATTGCTGCAACTTAATGACTATCTAGAACCATATTTCAATATAGTTGTGATGCCCCTGGTCCACTTGCTGAATTGGATCATCTTGGATGTCTTCTTCTTCCATGACCTTCAAATATTTCTCTTTTTGCTGATTGTTCTCTTGGACACATGGAGGATTTGATGGTAACTATGAGAGAGATTTCTCAATCTTTGATTTTGTTGTCTACTCTCCATCAAGTGTAGCCCATGATTCTTTGATCTTCTCTTTCAAATGTTCTTTTTTCTGCACGTTGTCCCTCAATGGCATCAAGAGAATCACTTTTTTGTAATATTCTTCTTGAGCTATGGTGAATACCATTGAGCTCAAGAGAAGATGTTTGGAATTGTTGTACCTCAGCATTGTATGTGGGCCAAGCTACTTCAATGTGTGGGTTTGGAAATGGCGGTACAAGTAGTTGAGTGGGAGTGGATATTTGAAATGGATGTGGTTGGGGTTGGGATTGTGGTGGAGGTGGATGGTAGGGATTACATGGAGTTGGGTATAGAGGATATTGAGGAAAATATTGAGGGTATTGTGGATGACTCCCATAAGTTCATTTCGAACCTTGTTGCCAAGATTGGTTTTGGGGTTGAGATGGCCAACGTTTCCAAGGAAAGGGTGTGTTCCAATTACTTTAAAGTGGATATGCATAACCTTGAAATCATGAATTAGGCTCTTGCATCAAACTAGGTTGACTAGGCTATCATGTTCCTCTTGGAGCTACATAAAATAGTTGCATTGGTAATTGACTTGCTCCATTGTCCTCTTGGTACACTTTCTTCAACCTTGGTAATGATGGACAATATTTAACGTTATGTAATTCTACATGAACAACACAAATATCAACATCTTCTTTTTCTTCATCTTTCATTCTTAACATTTCTACTTGTTCACTTAGATTACTAAGAATTACCATTTTTAAATTTATCAAGCAAATTTCCAAGTTTAGCTTGACTTATCGATCTTGATGTTGATTTACCTACTCTTGCCCTTCCTCTTGATATGTGTTTGCATGTTTCACAAATTTCTTCAAATGATAATTGGTATTTCACATCACCTCTACTCATGAGATCAAGGAGATCAATCCACTCATCCTTAATTGTTCTAAGTAATATGGTTTTTAGTGTGTCGGATCCTAAATGATGTAGTTTTGCCCTCTTAAGATTATACATGAACCTCTCTATTAAATCTTCAAGTCTCTCATATTCCTTATGATTAATTCTAAATATTTATTCTTTAAGATCATGATCTTTATATTTTTCTAGAAATATCTTTTGCATATTATTCCATGATCTTATTGAATTAGTCCCTAAACTCATGAACCATTTAAGAGCTCTATCTTTCAATGTTTCCTGAAACAATCTCAGTTTTTGAATTTTTAATAAGTAACCATAAAATCTATAAACAATTTCAAATTTAAAGAGAAAGGTTTTTGGATCCTTTGACCTTAGACCATAAAATTTTGGAAGAAAAGTTAGAGGTATGTTCTTCATGTGCACATTGATATCAGTACCTTGAATGGGGAATCCGAGAGGATCTTCCTCATTGTCATTATCTCCATCCATTTATTCTATATTCTTCTCCATCTTCTTCTTCTACCTGCAAAAGTGAATAGTGATGTGGCTCTTACTGCACCACGTGATCAAATGGGGGAGTGGGTTGGCGTTGGAGAATTTTTTTGTTTTTATGATTGAATAAAAACACTAATGCAATGCACTCTTCTATTTTTTAAATGAAATATGCCTAATTCAAATATTTTTTGTTTTTGAAAAAAGTAAAAAGAAATGAATCAACTAGGGAAAAAACAATGCATACTTTGACATCTCTTCGGAAACGGTGCCAAAAAGTGATGAGCCTCAGTATTGCAACAAGAATGTTGCAACTCCTAAGGCTACCGACTTTTAAATTATCAACCCGAGGTTCATACAAACTTAAGAGGTATCAGCACTATATGTGCAGCGTACAATGTGTCATTCCTATGCTGTCATGATGTAATGGAGTACATGTACTGAAACCAAATCCTAAACTAATTGCATAAAATGAAATGCTTGAAATGGAATTCTTAACCTATTGCAAGAAATAAAGTACAAGGAAAGAAACATATTCTAATTGCATAAAGGCCATGAACTAAATGTAAAAGAAACCTAACTTAACCCTATTTATCACATGTGATGATTTAAACTAACTGAGCATGGAACCTTATCTAGGGAATATTAACTGTTATGTAGACGTGTGAATATAAAAGAACTCTTTTTTTATCATTTTGGTTTTATAAATGCAAATGCTAATCCTCACTTGTTCTTTGGCAGGGGAGACGGGTATGGAGGAAGAGGGTTAAAATGGTCTTGATGGGATGGAGGTCAAGTAGAGGCTTAATCCCAACTTCAATGATGGTTTTTATCAATTTGAGCTCAAAATAGGCCGCTACAAGATGTACTAGTTCTCCTACAGGATTCCCTAGTTCTCCTACAGTATACCCTGATTTACTACAGGATGTTACAGATTTACTATACAAAATTCTAATTGATCGAATGACCAAAAAAATAAAACACAAATTGGATGGAACAAATTTTGTTATTAACTAGAATGTCTTAAGTCCTCATTCCAAGTGGAATCACTCAAAAAGACCTCTGTTAACCCATGTTGAAAAATAGCAGAAAATTACTAGTTGAAAATTTAGAAATTTGAGAACTAGTGAGATGGTAAATCTATACAATGTCTAACCTAATCGAGTGCAAATACAATAGGGTAATTTTTGTTATGAACTAAAATGTTTTTTTGATTTAATGCAAGTGGAACCAACTTGATTGAAGCTCTTTAGCATGCTCTAAAAAATAGCATAAATTTACTGTTAGTTGCCACAAAGGAGTTCCAGAATTCTAGATTTGGGAATAAGAAGACTAATCCAAGTAGTTTAATGATTACTATGACCTTCCAAATCTTTTCCAAGGATGAGATGATGCTTTTGATTCTGTAAAAAAACTTACATCAACCATTTAACCCAATCCTACAATAAGAAATCATTAATGCTAAATGTAGAAATAGAAAGAAATAAAAACAAGAGATGCATGTGAATAAGAAGTGAAAAGAAGGAAAGAAAAAGATACAAAAGAGCTCTGAGGCTCTTGTGATAGCCAATCCCAAGGAAACTCAGAGACCTATGGAGGAGAACAAGATTTAGAAGCTGAACATGACACCAATCTTCATTATTTTCATCAATACAATTGCATCACTAGAAGAAAATACAATGGAGCTGCAGAAATACGAGTTCTCTCCATAAGAACACTAATGAAAATCTCTCCCTAGAGGCAAATTCAACTTGGTACTTATACAAAATGATTAGGAATCATTCTCCATGAATGGAGGAAGCTTTCCCCACGAAAATCCCTTGATTAATGGATTTAATTCCCAATACTATGAATCTGCATTAAATGGCAGGGAACACATTAATAGATTTTCTCAATCATTAGAGTTCCACAATCTGTGTCATAATTCCATAATATCTTGTTGATTTATTATTTAATATTGATCCTCATGTAGTAGGGCTAAAGTCCCTAAATTATCTCCTCATCCAAATCTTCATACTCTGCCCAATATTCTTATAATATTCCACAAAAATAAATCTTTATGATTGATACAAAAGGGCACAAATTCATGGGGAGCCTCCTATATGAATTCATCATTTCATGTTTGGTCTTTTGTTAATAACAATGGTTTGTTGCAATCTATTGGTTTAGGGGAAGAAACTATCATCCCTTGTTGGCATTATGGTTTCATAAGCATGTCTTGTTGTATATATTTGCTAATGATTGCATATTTTTACTGATACTGCTAGAGATTTATAAGTTGTTGCTTTGTCACTAGTTACCCTTGATGCATGGATTCCAAATGATCAATTTTATTTATTGATATGCTTGATGAGGAGGATGTGTTTCCTATGGTCGGTATTAATGATTGGTAGTTGAGTGCTGAAGTGATGCTTAGAAGCATTACATAATCAATATCATATTGATGATGTTGAAGAGATTAATGCTTCATTGCTCTTTCGTTTATTCTTGATAAGGATGTTCATGTTGCTTCTATAATGCTACCATCAAATATTCATGTTGTAGGTTCCCATATGGTATATTTTCATAGTTGATGACACCATTATTGAGGTCCTAGTTTTGGTTTTATATGTCATATTTGTCCCTTGATGTAAAGGTCATGTAAAGACCCATGATGTAATCATTGTAATATTGAGTCATGTTATGTAATTTTGAAACATTGATGTAAAGTTGAAACAAATATGTAAACCCACTATGTTGGGTAGTTAGTGTAATCACAAGTCATTAGGTCATAGAAAAGGTCATTTTTTATTTAGTCATAAAATATTGTAGTCTATTTTGATCCTACAAAGGGGGAGGGCAGTCTTCATTCAGTGTTGGTCAACCATTTTCCCTTGATGTTAGAGGTCAAGAGAAGCTTGGTGTTTGCAGAATGCTTCATGAGAAGTTTTGGTATTTGCATATGTGTTTGCAAAAATTTACAAGTGATGACCAAACACCAAAGTGGTTGCCATCAAGTCCAAAGGGGGAGTCTTGTGCAATTATGGCTAATGTGTTGTCCTTGATGGCAACATAATTGATAAAGATGCCAACATTATGATAACATGATGATTATGGATTCTGGTAACAGATATTACAGATGATATGGATAACGGAATGCTAATTCAGAAACAAATGGATGGTAAAAGAAAAGTTTGAGACAGTATATGCAGGTTTGGGGAAAAAAGGTTGTGTACATACGTGGATCCTATGAGTCAATGACGCATACATAATCCACACAATGGTATTTTGGATAGAAAGGGTCTTTACCATGGTATTTTTCCATAGTAATTGGACTAACAAATGATTACTTGATCCCGCCAAATAATAGTTACAACATAACCAAGGTATTTACCTTAGGTATTGGCTAAGGAAAATACTGTATAAAGAGATAGAGATCAAAGTGTTGGGTGTGAAAGTATTGGGTTATCTCTAAATGATTTGATCTAAAATAGGTGTGCACCAACAAGCAAGGAGAATACTAAGATCTAATAGATCTGAAAGTATGATAAAGAATAATGAGATTACTTACTCAATATGATTTGTCAAACATTGATAAATTTGTGATGATAATAATAATTTGATGCAAATATGTTGGTGAAGTATACACAAAATGTGTTGTGATTACAACAAAGTTTTGACTCATAAATTTCAATATATGTATGCATGTTTGTTTCAGGATAATCACGTACATACACAGATCCATATATGCAGGGTCATCTATATATTTTGTGAAATAATTTTTAGGATGTGCAGATTTGTACGTGAATGTTATTCAAGGTAAGTTTGTTGATGAGCACTAGTATTGCAGCAAATGTTGCAAATCCTGTGGCTACCGAATTTATTTCATCAACCCGCGGTTCGTACAAACTTGGAGGTGACAGTGTTGTATACACAAATAGATGTAATTGGTGTACTCTTTGTCACTGCTGAGCTGGGGCAATATACGACTAGGGTTTTCCAAATCAGCCTTCTATTAACTAGAAGAAGTCTGATTACCAACTGGAGAAGGGAAATTTACCCTAATTGGGAGAAAAAAAGTGGTGCCTACTGCAAGAATGAAAGACTGAAAAAATGCTTGCAAAATAACATGAAATTCTCTATCTACATGCTAACATACCTTGCTTGCAAAAGAACCCTCCTTCAACATGTGAGGTTTAACTAATCTAAGCATGAAATTTGATCTAGAGAGTACTACCTGCAGTGTGCATGAATAAATATAAAACAACTCCTTTTCTTTATCTTTTTGCTTGAAAAATGTAATTGTTAATCTTTCTTTGTTTTTTGGCAGGGGAGATAGGTGTAGAGGAAGACAAGTACAATGGTTCTGATGGCTTGGAGGGAAAGTAGGGGCCTAATCCTAGATCCAGTGATGATTTTTCTCAATTCAAGCTCAAAACAGGGTGCTCCATGGTTTCCTAAAACATTTCTACATGATGTACTAGTTCTCCTATAGGATCCCCTGTTTTACTACAGGAACAGGCCGAAAGATTAGGGAGTGGTCTAGAAGGTGGAATGGAGCTTGGAAAAGGTGGATAAGGATGGAATAAGGCATGGGAGTGGTAAACACTACTCAGAACTCAAGCAAAAGATTTAAGATGGTTGGATTTTTTCAATGGAAATGGCAAGTTTTCCTCATAAAACAAGAATTCGAATTGAGACCTTAGTGACTTTTGGCAATCATGGATGGAGATGGCTTAGATGAGGCTGATGAGATAAGGTCTCCCTGCAATGTAGAAATTCCTGCAATAACAGAGATCATTGTTGGCATTTATACATAATTTCATCTAAAAACAAGAAGGGTTTATTCAAATAGAAGAAAACAAAGTTGTCACCATTTATTTGCTAAGTTCATGCATGGAAGTGCTTGAAACCAATACAAACGCGATATGAAATCAGTGCAAAACCTAAGAGATCAAAAATTCCAATTGCAGCTTATCCTACGAAACTAAAAGATAATGACCTAATTAGCAGGAAACCATAGATTATGTAAAAAGCAAGAATTTTGTCTTTTTGGGTTGTATGGGAAGTGTTCCTCAAGCCATGATCCTCGAAAAGGAGAAATGAGGTGAAAACCACTTACTGTCAACCTTTTTGGAATATCTTCTTGTCACTATGATCCTACTGTTAAAGCTATCCACAAACGGAAGCAAAATAATTAACCCTACCAATATTTGCGAATTAACGACACCAAAATCAGTTCAGCCACTAACTATGAGCATAATTTAAGCATACATATACAACAAGAGGAACCACTGCTGGTAAGGTTGGACCCTAACCCAAGAGAATCAACCCTTTGAGTTAACTCGGTGTTGGATCAAGGGAATGCTTCTCATTTTCATTAAAATATCAGAAATACACAAGAGTGCTTGGTTACAATCCTTCAACTCGAAAATCCTGCTTAGCTATCTTGCACAAAAAATTTGAATCCTAATGAGGCTTTAGACCTCTTGATTTATACAATTGAAGTTACAAACAACTTCCTTAAATTTAGAGAGGCTTGGCTTCCAATCTCGAGATCAACTGGTCTTTAACTGTCACTGGCTTGGTTGTCAATGAACCTCATGACTCGACTGCTTGCAACTATGAGCTAATGAGATTTGATTGAGGAATCTTCAAGTGAACTAGGAGTTAAGGAGGGACATCCTATCTCCTAGAATCCCTCTTGCTTGTCCTCATTCGAGTTCCTACACTTTAATTAACCAAAACTTGCAATCAATGAACATTAGACCACTAGACATGACATCTCATATTTACTCTCCTCATTAAGCAAATATAATTAAAACATGTAAAGAATTATGAGAAACGTTCATTTAAGTAAGTTGGAGGTGCATTAACGTCCATATAATTTATCCATTGATGAGCATCATCACGCGTACATACGTGGGTCTGTTCCAAGAAAGTCATGTATACCTTCTAGGGTTTTGCAGTCTGGCTTAATGATGATTTCTTTGATCATTTTTGTTATGATTGTTGTTATATGTTGATGATGTCTCTATTATAATAATTTGTATCTGACAATGTTGACTGGGTTAAATAATGAAGGGCATATTTATTGATATTGATGCTACAAAATGTTGATCTATGCTTAATTCAATAATTTGTGATCAGTTCAAGAGATCTATGATTGATGGAATGATCTAAGCATGGGTTAGTGTTTGATGCTTCAGTGTTCAATACTTTGATACTTGTACATAGGTGTGATAGAGAGAAAGCACGTATATATGCGACTCTTATTCAATAAAGTCGCATGAAAATTTTGATATTGTTTGTTTCTAGTTGGGTTCTACATGCAGTGATTTTATGCTTCAAATTTTAGTTGGTTTGCAGTGTGTGTTGTCTCAGATTCAATGTTTTAGTTTGTTTGGATTTATGATTGATATGGGTCATATTGAAAATTTGATGAAAGGTGGCCTATAGATTTTGTGATGATTGTTTGACAGGTGGATCTAGTTTGAAATATTCTAAAAAGTGATCCACAAGGAGCTGAGGATTGCAGCCTTCAGAAAGGGGGCAAGAGCTCCTTTCAGGTGGGAGGTGGTAAACAAGTTCAGGGAGTTGTAGCTCCTTTCAAGTGGGTGTTGGAGAGCGAGACAAAGTTGTAGCTTTCTACAAGTGGGTGTATGTGTACTAACAAGAGCCTGCATTAGTTAAATGTAATATTTGTTAAACAACCGGTGGTGTCTGAATGGCTTGTCGTTGTGTTAGTGTTGGCATTGATGGCTAGATTATGGTGTTGACATCAAACCGCCATGGATGCTTGTCATAGCATCTGCGGGCAGTGATAGTCCAGGAGTACTCCCATGGTTGTTGCAGTACTCTATAGAGAATCATCACAATGGTATGCTTATTGGAAAATCCATAAAATGATGACTATTGTGATGGTCCAGATGGAATCCCATGGTAGTTGTACGCTTTATGTAGAGAATCATCATAGTAGAAGTCTTACTAGAGAAGCCATAAAATGATGACTATGGTGGTAGGGAGTTAAGCATTTCATGAAAATGAAGAAGAGTTACAGGGAAAAAAGTGGTAGAGAGTTTGTAGCCATCTTAGAGGGAGCAGATGGGCTCAAACCCTACATTGGACCCTCTCCATTGGAAATTTCTCTGGAAGAGCTTTCCAATGGTATGTGGAAGTTTATAGACTCCTTGCTCAAAAGATATGGTTTGCCGATGTTCAGGGACTAGAAGTCATAACAAGGATGAAATATCGGAGATCAAAGTCCATCGGGACTCTATATTTGTACCCCAAAAACTAGAATATCGGAGATTGAAATATCAAAGAAGGTGCCATATCATAGGTTGGAGCCCAAGGATATTAGAAATACAAAGTTATTAGGGACGTTAGAGCATAGAGCCATCAAAGATCGGAACCTTGTAAGTACTTAAGATTTTCATTTCTTTGGAAGCGTTGAGGTTTGCAAAAATAGGAAATACAAAGGATTTTGTCGAAAAACCAAAGTCCGATGGACCCCTTTCTCTCTCCTCTAGATGGACACGTGGCAACATGTCAATAGGCCCGAGAAAATGAAATGGGTAGTGATGTCAGCATATCAAAGGATAGCAATATCGTAACTCTTGTGAAAATCATGGTTAAAGAATTTGATGAAAGGGGCTTCGATTGTGGTTTGACGCTCGGTCATGATGAGTCCAGGAAACCAAGGGAGGAGAAGAATTAACAAAGAAAGATAAAGTCCCAGAAGGAACAACAATCCTTAGCACCTAAGGCTAAGCACCTGATCACATCCCTCAGTCATATGAGAAGGAAAACACTCAGGGAGATAAGCGCTAAGGGAGATGAGGATATCAGACAATGCAACGTCGTAACATTTCAATTGTGTGAGCTGCGATACAAAGGGGATCGATATAGCGCTAAACCATCAACCACATGTCTTTGTTCTATGAGAAAGTAAATGCTTAAGGAGCTAAGGGCAAAGGGGGCCAAGAATAATGGAGAGTGAAATATTGTACCAATCTTCCTATGTAAGTTACAATATGTTGTGTTCCGATGAGGCAATATAGCAAGTTTAATGAATGTATGAGTCGACAGCTAAAGAATTGAATGTAGGAATGGTAGAGTTGGTTATTGAAATCAGCTAGATCTGTAGAAAGCTCTTAGACAAGGCAACAAGGAAAACATTTAACATAGACAAATTTGAGAGAATGAAAGAAGCAATTGGTTTCTTCGTGTACACGTCTGGTTGCGTTAAATGTGGAATAGAGTAGTCATAATTGAGGACTTTCAAGCTCTGTGGAGCAATAAATAAGAATGGGGCTCCCGGAGGAGTGTGCAGGCCGCCTGAGAATTAAATTCTCAGCATGAAGATTTATGTAGTCAATCACTGAAGAGCTCCAAGGTCCACCTCTATGTTTAATATTGTGACGAGATTCATTCAAAATACGTAACAACAACAAGAGATGCCATGTCAAAGTACATTTGAGAAGTAAGGGCACAAACAGCGGAGACAACTTTGCGTAGTGTGCTTCTGTGAATCAAAACCATCGTTTTCAATTGAGCAATGGGGGGAATTGAGAATATTTATGAAAATTTGAGGAGTGAGAGATGGATATAGACAAAGAGGTCCAAGCACTGAGAGTAGACTGAGTGCTTGTGCAGCAAGAGCAGCGGGAGTGTTGTGAGAAAAAGAGCGAGGGAAGAGCTAAAGAAAAGGCAGCAGAGTGATTGTTGTGAAAAGAATAGTGTGAGATGAATTGAAGTAGTTGTAGCAGAGAGCCCATGCGAGAGAAGGCAAAGTGTTGAGGAGATGTTGCTATGAGGATCGAGTAAATAACAACCAAATGAGACCAAAAGGAGTCAGTGTAACAACAAAGGACAAAGAGCATAAGTTGAGTCTGCAACCAACCCTTTTGGTATTTTACTTGTACTGTATATGCCTATGTTTTCAGTTTTAAAATTGTATGAAATAGTATAACATTGGTAAGAGCAGGTTGGTTCCCACATTCGAAAGAGATTGTTGCCTCTTGGAAAGTTGGTGATTTCTAATCACAGGGGGTCGGTGCCTTACTCAAAAACAAATAGATGTAATTAAATAGGTGCTTAATTTACATCATAAACAAACAACAAATTTGGTGGCTTTTTCCCTTTGGGTTTCCATGTGAAAAACATTGTGTCAAATGTGTATGTTGCTCATGCGTTTGTTGTATGAACGTGAATGTTTAAACTTTTTTTCCCTTACTTATGATTGAATGCTCCCACAAGTAACATAATATAAAAAGGGACTGTAAGTATACTAGAAAAATAAAAGAATCTCACTATTACTAATTCACCTCGTCCCCGACAACCGTCCCCGCCCCTTTGAGTAATTCATTATTCCAAAAATCGATATTAGAGCCAAGTTCCTTCAGGAATATTCTAACCACTGGAAGGTAGATCCATAAGGAATTATGTCTAGGCAAGAGAGTCAAGAGGCCTACTCAAGTGGAATATCATTCTTTGATGGGACAAACTACGCCTTTTGGAAGAAAGCGTGCCTTATGTCCCTGGGAGTATATGTTTGGACTTCAGTGCTAATAGACTACAATGTACTTGTTATTCCTCCCATTGATGCACATGGTAAAAAATTATATGGAAATAATGCTAAAGCCAATAATTCGATTCTCTTTGGTCTTAGTCAATCAGAACTTGTAAAATTTATGCACTTTAAGTCTTATGAGAAATAGGGGTTCTACTCCAAAGAGGATAGCTCAACACCAGATCCAGACAATGAAAACTCGTGGGAGAATGACCCAAATAAGTATCTACTTACGGATTTTGAAATAGGCTCCAAGAAAAAAGGTATTATGGACTTTGAAGAGGAAGAAGAAGAAGAAGAAATAATGGACCTTGAAGGGGAAATCATTAGTGCCCTTGATGAGTTAAAGAAAGCAAGGAATAAGAATAAACAATTGAAGGAACAGCTATAGCATGTTGAAGAAGGTATGAATAACCTTGATAATGAGGCGTTTTCTTATCAAAAAGTAAAACTTGAAGAAGTTATCAAGAGAAAATATAGTTTAGTCCTTCTACTACAAGAAAAACAAGGAACTTGTGAGAAACTAGAAGAAGAGAACAAGCAATTAAAATAAGAGTTGCTCAAGTTAAGGAAGGAAACAATCTCAAAGACATGCAAAGATGATATTTTGTCTTTGAAATTTAAATTGGAAGAATCTAAACGAAAGGAAGAAGTTCTTCAAGACTTGATCCAAGAATGGGAAGAGAACTCTTAGAGTCTTGACACAGAGGTTGTTTCTCTAAGAATTGATCTTGAGGGAATAAATATCGATAAGGGTTTAAATGAAAATTTTGCATAAGACACAAGGAAACTATACCATTTTCTAAATAGCCAAAGGCCCTCAGGAATCAAAACAAGTCTACAATACTCAAAGACATAGGAATCCTCTATGGAAAAGATCAACTTCAAGTATGCAGGATTCAAAGAACCACAAAGTTATGCAAAGAATCTTCAAGGAAGAATCAATAAAGGCAAAAGAACAACAGGGAAAAGATGAGACCATCAATGGAGAACGAAACAATAAGCCAGACAACCAAGGTACCTTCATGCATAATATCATAAGACTTCCAACAATAAGCACGTCTGTTTGTTTTATGGTCATTGTTATAAATGTCATATCTTTGGACATAAAGTTGTTAATTGTGGAAGGATCAAAGTTGGAAGAAATGAAAATTCGAGATATAATATGAATCATAATTTTAGACCTCAAGACTCTTCTCTCCCCCTTTAAGCGAAGTAGAATGCTTCAAATGTAACAATTTTGGTCACAAAGCAAGTGAGTGCAGAAGTAGGTTTGAATACCAATCCAAGTCCCAAAATGTTAGACATACAACTATCTAAGAGGATAATGGACGCTGGAAACGAAAGACTAAAAGGAGCATGCAGTGTGGACTTGCTTTATCAGCTCATAATCAAGAAAACAAATGGAATGTGGATAGTGGTTGTTCCAAAGGTATGATTGGGGATTAAAGAAAATTTATGTGGCTAAAAGAAAAGGACAGAGGAAACAATGTCACCTTTGGAAAAATGCTCTAGTGAGAATCAAGAATAAAGGCATAGTCAGCCTTGATAAAAAAACAGAAACGCAAAATGTGTTGTATGTAGAAGGTCAATATGCTCATTGTTAGCCAAATGTGTGATAATGGCTATGATGTGACCTTTCGATCTAAAGACTATGAGATCCACAACATGAAGAATGGAAAACTAGTGAGAAAAGCAATCAGAACCCACAATAATGTATATATGTTTGACGAATCCAGGGTTAACTATTAATTAAGCAACACGAGTGAAGCACGGTTGGCACAAGAGGCTTGGACATATGAATTTTGACAGTTTGATCAAAATTAGTAAGATGGGAACCGTGAGAGGATTACCAACATGGTCAAGGCCTGATAACTCAATCTACAAGTCATGTCAATTTGGCAAGCAAACTAGGACTCATTTCAAGTCAAAAGAGTTCTTCTCATCCAAGCCTATAGAGCTCATTCACACAGATACTTGTGGGCCAACTAGAGAAAAAACCCCAAAGGAAGAAATGTGTTTTATGCTACTCATTGATGACTTTACTAGGGCCACTTGGATTGTACTCTTAAAATAAAATTCGGAAGCATTCAAGCACTTCAAGAAATTTAAAGCTCAAGTAGAAAATTAGAAATAATTGAAGATAAAAAGCTTAAGATTAGACAAAGGAGGAGAGTACACCTCAAGAGAGTTTAAGGAATTTTGTGAAGAGCACGACATCAAGAGGCAGTACTTGGTGGTTATAACTCCACAAAAAAATGGAGTGGTGGAGAGGAAGAACAAAACAATCCAGGAAATGGCTAGAGCAATGTTGGATGAAGCATGTGTGTCTCACATCTTCTGGGGAGAAGCATCATAGGCAGCAGTGTATCTGTCAAACAGAACTCAATTCAATCCTAATAGTAATAAAACTCCCTATGAGTCGTGGAAGGCAAGAAATGCATTAGTTAAACATGTCAAGGTGTTTGGAAGCAAGTGCTTCATAAAAAAGAATGATAAGAATCCTGTAAAGTTTGACTCTCGCGTTGACGAAGGAATATTGCTCGAATTAAAAGATATAGGTGTTACAACAAGAGGACAAAGAAGATTGAGGATTGAATTGACATGGTAGTATATGAAATTGGTTAACAACATGAGTCCTCTAGAAGAAATATGAACTCAGATGATAAAGAAAATTCAGATATGAGGTCCACATATCTAGAAGAAATAGAGTCAGATAGTGGAGGTGAGGAAAAAGGCACATCTCTAAGGCCAAAGACACCTTCTTGGTACATACAGAAAGAACATCCTGAGAGTCAAATACTTGGAGATGAAAGGCGTGGTGTCCAAACCAGGAGAAAACTTGTTGGCAATACAAGTTATGCAAGTTTGGCTTTGTTATCGCAGACAGGACCCAAGAATCTTAGCCAAGCAAGTGAAGATAATGGAGATACATATTTCAACATTTGCATCTAGAGACATGGTGACTTTTATCACTGTTATTGTCAAATACTTGATGCATAATTATTTGGACATGATGATAGTAACATATTCTTGGTAACCATTATATCTTGATGATGGGTCTTGTTTTGAACTCGAAATGTCGACTTAACAATGGAACTGTAGATCATATTCTAGATACACTCGTTTCTTCAAATTCTAACCACAAAATCTTACAAACAAGAATATATATTATATATATATATATATATATATATATAGGAGGCACCAAAAATTACTTGAAGTGAAATTATGATTTTATATGATATGTTTGTAGTTCATATTTACTTGTTTGATTCTTTTTGAATGGCAGGTTACAAAACGAAAAGTAATATTAATATTTAAAAGAGAGACTAATAGGCCCCATTTGTTTATATTTTATGTAACTGAAACATTCGTAATCTCCCTTTTCCTAAAATACTTTTTTATTTTTATAAATTAATAAATAAAATCAATTAGAGGTAGGTCAACGAATAAATTGATTTCTATTGGAATAAAGGCAAAGAGAATCGGAAATGGAAAAGGGGAAATTCTTTGTAAATGTAGACTACAACTTCAAAAACTATTTGTATTTCTCTATTCATGCATTTTGACTTTTCCGACACTAACTATGTCATATTGATGACAAGGAACAACTTGAAAGGTGGCAAAGTAAGATAGTTTGGTCTTTTTTTTTTTTAACTTCAAGGTTGATTGTTTTGATTTAATTTTCTATTCATTGTATTTAAAATATTTAAGTTATTTCAGTGAAGATTAGTCTGATTTCTTGCCAATGTATGAATCTTTGACATCTTGGCCTCTGAAATACTCCTCTGATCCTAACCCTCACAGGGGTTTGTAAGGATAGATATCGGTTGAAACTTATAATGGCTTTTAATAATAAAAAACTATTGATTTCTTTCAAACTTAGCCTATTTTTTCCTGAAGTTATTATTGGCATATTCATTCACATATTTATATACAATTTCATTTTTCCTATTCTTAGCATCTTGAGTTCTCTTGCTTTAATATATTTGAAAATTATTTTTTTTATAAAAATAAAAAAATAATTTCCAATTAAAGAGATCAAAGTCTCAATATGGGTGTAAATTATCAAGGTTATATGCCTAAGATAACATTCTCGCCTATCTTATCACTAGCCTTGCAAGGTTTGAAAGCATTGCACAAGTATTGAACCTTCTCGTCATCAACCTAGCATTGAGGTGACAGTAAATGACCACTCTAGTTTTTCTTTGAGTTTATATCTATTGAAATGGGACTTTGGCACCTTCGAGGTGAACTTGAACAGTAATTGAGTCATTCTTAGATGTTAACTCAATAAGAAGAGCATCCCACTTTGTCTACTTCATCTAGCGTTTCATATTATCATTGTCCCTATCTTGTTCATGGTTGCATGTTATTACATGGCTTAAATTTTCGGTTTTGATGGTGTATCTTGTCCAAAGGATCTCACTTCTTATTGCATAATTCGAATATCTATTTTGGACTAATCATGGCACATCCATTAATTAATTAAATGCATTCTCCAATCATATTCAAATCCTCTTGTCCTATGATCTTGACTCCATCACTCGTTTAGATAGGCACTAATCTTGGTGAAATCATTTGTGTGTTTTATTCTAAATAACATCATAAAAAATAATATTTTCTAAGGTTTCTCCCCTTTTCCATAAAACAACTAGCATAAGGTGAAAGGAAGAGTGGTTATGGTGACAAGTAACCTTTCTAAGTTTTCCTAGGGTTACAATTGGTTAAGAGACTTTATAACATGTGAATTGTAGATTTGGGAGGTAACAACCTAAGAGGGTGGATTGCGACAAAGTTCAATTGGTTTTAAAATTGAATGATGAACTAGTTCTCAAATAGGAAATTGAGGGATTGTAATTGAGGCAAGCATTCAAAAAAAATTGCCTTGAAGAAAGGAAGCGTTGGAGATTTTTCTCATTGGCATAAAGTGTTGCAAATGTAACCTTGTGGAAGAAAAATCCAAGAGAGAGTAGATTTGCAATTGTTAACATTTGTTGGTCAATAAATGCATTTTTGAAATTCGTGTTGAAGTTTTTTCTCCATTAGAGTTTTTTACTTAAAAGGAAATATCAATTATGTGATGGACTTTTAGTGTTATTATCGTATTCTTTATTTTGTTTTTGTTTAATAAAGAAAAGGTATCTAGGTACAATATTCACAAGGTGGCATAGTAGTTAATGAAATCCATAGTGTTGATACAATAGACGATTTTGACTTTCCCACAGGAATATGGATTAATATTAGACTACCACTAAAAAAGACACCATAAAAAATCATATTAGACTACCACTAAAAAAACATAAAAATGATTGTGTATTGGTGTTTTCTCTTTACAAAAGTAACATGCCCAAGTATATAGGTCTTTAGTGAGCTAACAATGCATGTCTTACAAGTAGTTAAAACTTTACTGAGATAAGATTAAGTTTGGCAATTACCAATTCACCCTGTGCCTAAAAAAACTTTACTGGACTAACAATGCAGGTCTTACAAGTAGTTAAAACTTTGTGAAGTTATAAGTACTCCAGTAACAATATTAAATCTTTTAAATGTTTTCACGGAAAGAGCACATTCCCAACCAAAGTTTGCACTGAATAACTACAAAGATTAAAATGTTAAAAGAAACTAGACGCAAGACGTAAAAATAGTTCTCAACTCTACTTCAACGTAACAATAACAATATAAATATAAATAAGAAAGACAAGTAGAAAACTTTTATTTTAAATATAATAACCTGCATTGATGCAAAGTAGAGTAAATCACATTTCAACATTTGCGGATAACGGAAGACTTATTTCATTCTATCCAAAAATACAATAAATAAACTATTTGAAACTATATAACTTGTAATAATGAATCAGATCCAATCAATGGGTGTTAAATAAGATATTCAACGTTCTTCATATCCAAAAGAACAAGAAACAAATAGTTAAATTTGACTTTCAGTTCAATATATTATGCTAATGTTTTCTTCTCAATTTTATGATTCGTGAGAAAACTATATTTCTGGAAGTTTTTAAATTTAACCCCCTTTTCTCAGAGCATCTAGAAGCATGTTGTTAAAATCCTGAGTATCACTCCACATTGGCCAATGTGATGCCTGCACCAAATCAAACTCGATAGTTCAGAACCTTCCTAGAAAAAAAAAGAAACCAAATTTGCATAAAAACCCCATCGCATGTGGTAAAATATATACAAGTCCACCCTACAAACAAATCAAGGCAACTTCAATCGCCGTTAAATTATATAAACTTTACCAGGTCTTTTCATCAGCACATTTTAATAAGGGTGACTATATTCTAATTAACAAAGAGTAAATATATTCTAATAATGGTAAAGTACAACAGAATTTCTATGATAATATTTTTTTATCTACTTGTTTAGGAACCTTAAAATTGCATTCGTAAATATTTAATGAAAAACGAATGCAAAACTTTATCAGAATCACAAAGGCAATGCCCCAACCATTCTTATAATGTCATTTTTTTTCAAGGAATATTGTTTTTCAGTGTGTTTATTTTGTTAGTATACGTAGACATTTAGGCATCAAGATCAATTTGGTTTAATCTGTGTCTCCCTAAAGTGAGTTTCTTTAGTGTGCATTACTCTGCATTTGCAGTTATTTAATCTAGCAGACACAATATGTTTTAAATATAAAGTGATCTTATAATTCATCTTCTGGATCCTAATGGCTATATATTGATTTGTGGCTTATCACCTAACTAGTCCATCATCTCTATCTATCTAGAAAGCATGGATGGTTATTTGTTGATGATCAATTATGAGTTTATGTGCAAATTGTTTCCTTGTACATCAATATATCGGGTCAAGTGGCCGCATTTGTTGGAATTGTGGATTGTTTCCCTCTTTGAAAAATTTAATCACACAATACATTAAGTGATTTTATTTTTTTAAGGTATTTGACTTGTGTGGAAATACCTTGTTTGTCGAACATAGTATTAGAGTGCATCACATATAAAGAATCGTTTTCCATTGTTGATAGTGATCCTAAATATCTACCACTGCATGCATCAAAACAAGTCCAATTTCTACTATTTTTTAGTATTTCTGGGTCAAGAGAGCAACTTCATTACATCCAAAGCACTACTTTCAGATGGAAACACTTTTCGTCTCATCCAAAAAGTTCTCTGTTTGTCCAATATACGACCATTCTGATCAAAACTGTAAGTATCGATGCGTCCAAATATTGGAACTATGCGGTCCATTTTGCAGTAAATGCAAACCATTCCTATAGACTATGACCTGTTACGTTTATGAGAAAACACGATAAATAAAAACATCTAAGCATTTGTGCATTGACTGATATGAAATTCAAATAATTGAATGCTGAGTTCTGTGATATGTCTTGGTTTAGGTTATGATTTTGATAAACAAATGCATTCTCAAAATTGTGCTAATCATCTAATCAAGCAAATTGAATCCTAAGGGTGGTCTTCATGAACTTGTGCTTGAGACAAAAGGGAGATCATGCTCCTTCTCCAACCTCCCAAGGAGCCAAGCATTTAATGACTCAAGACACTCAACCAACAAGACCTTAAAATAATTATCCGATTAAAAATTTTGAATTGAGGGAATTTGAACATTGAAACAAGATCCCTTCTGTTCAGGATCATATAAACAAGTACCCTTCAATAAAGGATTGAATTGAAGGTTGATTTATGATGTCTTTTTATAAATAGCAACCAAGAGTTAGTAGAAAAAGTTATTCTTTTTATTTTAGCACCAAGAACTTTCCTTGTAGCATGTACACTCAAATTGTTCAAATGCATCTAAGTGGTTTCCTGAATGAAGAATTTGTGCTTCCAAATTTCAAGTACTTAGTGGTTTTCCTTAAATTTGTTGGACACCTAGTCCTCCAAGGGTTGGTGTGGACGCTGAATAGTCTAAGGAAGTCCAAGAGACCTTGGAATATGAAACCAAAGGTCATATGAATGTACTATCAATCAATGTTTTAAGACTCCGACTCCGACTCCGACTCGGCCGAGCAATGACTCCGACTCCGACTCCGAAACGGTAATGACTCGGCCGACTCGTTTTCAATGA
>APFE031617320.1:4353-43833 GCA_000404065.3 Pinus taeda | reverse complement strand
ATCATGAGAGTTCCTGCACCTCGGACTCTGATGAAGAATTAGAGCGCTGACAGAATAAGTTACATGAATTAACCACGCTAAATTTTAACATGATGACCTGGTCGCTACGCTGTATGTCATTAGAGGTGAGAAATATTCCCACTTATGATGATCTGAATGATATAGATATATTTTTGGATGCATTTGAGAGGGAGGTACCAGAAAAGTAGCGCTTCTAGGATTTGGACTGGGGACTACTCTCACAAGGTGGTGGGGTATGCACAAGGGTAGCTTTGATGATTGACATGAGTGTAGAAAGATGATGAGGACATGCTTTGTGAAGTCGAAGGTACAAATGATAGACAAATAGGATGGGAAGGACAATCCACGTGCACACTTAGCCAAATGGGTCGAGGCTTATGGAGCGAAGCTCCAACCTGAATGGGTGCACTTGCTCTGTCACGCCCTAGCTGTCATCCTGATGAACTGGTACTTAGAAATAGAACTCTACCATGGTACAGGTGAATGGGATGTTCTACGTGAAGGATTCATAATGACATTCAGCTTTGAAGACAGGTTTGACTATATTAACGAAGCACTACAAGATCTTGTGACGAAGCAGTGATCTTTAGGATACTGCAAGATCCTTTGGACCTGATTCAACCTGATTGGACTACTCAGCTGTGTCATGTGGTAGAATGCTATAACGTGACCACTGAGGGAGAATATGAGTATCCACGAAAGATTAAGATCCCTAAAATAGAAGGTCATCGAAAATTTGAAGGACCGTAGATTGAGAATCCTAATATAATCGCGCCACTAAAGACGAAACAGGTAAATATTGGTACAGAGGTAGAACTAAAATTCGCGAAGATTGGAGATTGAATGACACTTGTGTACATGATCCTTTCCCAACTCAGTTCACTGATGAAGTGTTGGACAATGTAGGTGGCCAGGAAGCATATTCCTTCATTGATGGGTTATCTGCGTACCATCAGATCAAAATCACGCTAGAGGATAGGAGCAAGATGACCTTCGTGATTGAGTGGGGGTGTTTTCCATACACTGTAATGCCTTTTGGATTGAAGAATGCATTTGCTATTTTTTGCGTGTAGTAATTGCGAGGTTCAAGGAATTTATTCATAAGTTCCTAGAAGTGTACTTTGATGCTTGGACTGTGTTTGGGCTGGTGAAACACCATGTACCAAGCTTGCACCTGATGCTGGATACCTGTTAAAGATACCAAATCATGCTCAATATAAAGAAGTGCCAGTTTTCTGTTCCTTTTGGGACCTTGCTAGGTCATGTGGTTTGTAGACAGGGACTGATGGTAGATCCCACAAAGAATGCGGTGATACTTAACTTAGAAGTGTCAAGGAGTTTGAAATAGATTTTCACTACCCTAGGACATATAGGATATTACAAAAAGTTTATCAAAGGCTATGCCCAGATCACCACGCCTATGGAGAAGTTTTTGAAAAAGGATGTCACATTCTATTGGAATGAGGACTATAAGAAAAGATTGGATGTCTTGAAGGAAAAGATGGTCACTGCGCCGATTTTAATCATCCCGAATTGGAAGAAGGAGTTTCATGTACATGTTGACACATCATGTATAGCACTAGGAGCATTACTAACACAGGCTAGTGGAGGAGACTTGGACCATCCTATAGCATTCGCAAGCAGAAGGTTATCCAAGGTGTAGAAGAACTATTCCACCACCACGTGCAAAGGGTTAGCCATGGTATACTCACTCCAGAAGTTTAGACACTATTTTCTAGGTGGCCATTTTAAGATGTATAAAGATCATTCTCCGTTGAAATACCCGGTCAATAATCTTGTGTTGGGGGGAGAATCTACAAATGGTTGTTATTGTTCCAAGAGTATGATTTTGAAGTTATTGTGAAGCCTGGATGACTGAATGTGCGACCAGACCATCTGTCATGGATCAAAACAGGGAAAGAGCCCACTAATTTGGAGGAGGGATTGCCTGACATGTAGCTATTTGCAGTGTACATTGCACATGGTCAGTTTGAAGATATCGTACACTTCCTAACAACGGGAACTACCCCGGAAGGATACACTGTCCAGTAGAAGAAGGTGTTAGTGATGCGTGCGATAGATTTTTCTGTCATTAATGGGAATCTGTACAAAATGGGGTTTGATAAAATATTGCGATGATATGTACCAAAGTTTGAAAGGAGCAGTATCCTCATGGACACTCATGGGGGTGCCATAGGAGGACATTATGTAGGAAGCGAAACCTGGCAAAATATTCTGCGCGTAGGGTTGTGGTGGCCAACCCTCAATTAGGATTCAAATGCTTATTGCAAAGCATGTGATGTATATCAAAGGACTGGTAGGCCATCGTGGAGGGATGAGCTACCTCTAAATCCATAGATGACGTTACAACCCTTTGAGAAATAGGTGATATATTTTGTGGGACCCATTTAGCCCCAAGGGAAGAAGATGGGAGTGGGATACATTATCATTGTGACAGAGTATTTGACTCGATGGGCATAGGAACAACCGGTGAAGGATTGCACAGGTGCGACTACTGCAAAGTTCCTCTTTGAGTATGTACTGACGCGATTCAGGTGTCCAAAGATTTTGATGAGTGATCATGGTACGCACTTTCTGAATGAAACGATCAGTGTGCTGATAGAGGAATTTCAGGTACATCACCAGAAGAGCACGCCTTATCACCCGCAGGCTAACAGGATGGTGGAAGCATTCAATAAAGTGCTGGAGAACACACTACCCATGGTTTGCAATGCTCAGCGAAGTGATTGGGACCTGCACATACCCACAGTAATATAAGCCTATTGGATGACATGTAAGAAATTGAATGGACAAACACCCTTTAGGCTTGTATATGGTGTTGAAGCGGTGATGCCCATGGAATACATTGTGCCTAGTTTGCACATAGCGACACTCACGGGTATGATGGATCGCGGAGCTCTGGATGAGAGGCTCACATAGCTGGTTGAACCTGAGAAAGAAATATTTCTAGATGGATTTCGCCAACAAGTCCAAAAGCAGCACGAAAAAGCATGGCATGATCGACACATTAAGCTGCCCACCTTTAAGGTAAATGACTTGGTTTTGTTATATGACAGTAAGTTTGATAAATTTCCAGGGAAATTCAGAATGCATTGGTTAGGGCCCTATGTCATTAAGGAGATTTATGATGGAGGAGCAGTACAGTTGGTCAAATTGAATGGAGATCCCTTCCCAGGAAAGGTGAATGGTAGTCGATTGAAGCCATACACTGGCGGTCCAGCCATGTGACTATATGAAGGTAGCATAGTCTTAGCGCTCCAAGCAGCTGAAAGGAGGTGCAAGACTATAAACTACACTACTCGGGTTGGGGAACTATGCGACTGGAGGATTGTGCAAAGCAAGGAAGTGTCATAGGGTTCATGACAGCGTGAGGGGAGCTGTGCTACCCAGGAAGAAATTATGCAGGTTGGTCGAAAAGTGACCATTAAAGCCACTGTTCATGATTTTACAGTAGAAATGTGACCAAATGGAGTGGGTGGCCGACATTTAAGACAAAATTTATGGGTTAGATCCTTCAAAATCTACCACCAATCCAGCATTAATGAACCAATTTTGGGGGGAATGGTCAGATTTGAACTCAAAATGCCCTATAAATTATAGGTGGTTTCCCAGCGAAAACACTTGGCATTTTGAGAATTGAGGTGTTGAGCTCTTAGGCACACATGAATCGAGAATTCTTTGATTCTTTGATAGTGAATCCAGTGTTTGAGAACTTACCAGAGATGTCACGAGCATTAATGATGAGCGCTATGTCGACACCTACCATAGCTATGGACACTGAAGCAGTGACGACCGAGGAGGATATGTCGGAAGTGTTTAGCGAGGCAGAAGTAGCTTCTCTAAAGGTTGCTGAAGTATTAGTGGAAGTCCCCAAATCACCAAGGACACCGAGACCAAAGCCCACCCCAACCAAGGAGATTGCAAAGGATAAGAAGGGAAATTAGCCTGCAATACTAGTGCGTGTGTCGCTGAGAAGAAACCCTCCAAAGGACAAGCCCACCACATAGGAAAAGGGCAAATCCATCAATTTGGAGCCGGAGGAGGAAGAAATCAAAGACATCCCAATCGATGATGAGGATTTGGGAATAGACATGGAGGAAGTTGAAGTCCAGGGTGTTGACCCTATCACTCATTTGCCTGAGTACGTCCCTCCATGCAAAGGCAAGGCCAAGTACTGAAAGATATTGACTAGAGCTAGGTCCCCTTGCAAACCCCTCTGGTGCTGGTTGGAATTGTTTTTGAAGGACCGCGCTTGGCGCGTGTTCCTCTATTGAAACTCAAAGACTGGGACTTGGATGACCATGAGAAGTTCCCAAACTTGGTGACTGAGTAGCTGATGCGCCACATTATGGATACAATCATGGGGATGAATGCATTGGAGCCATAGAGGTGGCTCAGAGGCATAGACAAGGTAGGTCAACTCAATATGCTATGGGTGCTGCACTACAACCGCACCCTGATTACAGTCTTGGTCATCAAGTAGTTTCAATGATTGGTGCATGATGGGTGTCTGTGGCTGGAGGAGCCAATACCCATCACTGATAGGCTGATCCACAGGATCATGTGGTTTCCCTACATAGGAGAAAATCCATCCATGATATTTGGCGGAAAAGGTGGTGAGTAGGTCCTTGCAGAGGCCATGAAGGAGAAGTTTAAGTTGGTGAAGAAGCGGCATGGATATGCCATATCCAACATCTGTGACCCTGCTGTAAAGGTGGCTACGCAGATTTTAGTAGGGAAGGTGATGAGGAAGTGTTAAGCCGATGACGTGCCATCACCTGTTATCACACTAGCAGCCCAGTGCACCATAGGAGTCCAGTTCAATTGGTCATACTATCTTCACAGAGAGTTCCTAGCAAACTGCTACGAAACATAGGAGCTTAGCAAGACATTCCATTACTTGTGGCTCTTGCTGTCTATTGTGCTGGTAGCATGGGATTTGCCAGAGGGCAGTCAATTCCCTTTGGTCGCACCAGACCTACCAGAAGCAGCGAAGTACGCTTCGCTGTGGGTGACCAAGGATGTGTAGTGCATCAAGGACAACAAGATCTTCTAGATCTTGATGGAGATGAACATCTGCATGGCCATCAATTGAAAACCACAGTTTTTGACTACGGTGTTTCCCAACCTATAGGGCTACGCAGAGTTTAAAGCAGATTTTCACGTTGTGTCCATTAGGGCATAGAAGGTCCCTGCACAGACATGGTATGACTTGCCTTACCTAGCAACAAATGATGCCATAGATGCAGTACTTGATCGTTGGTCAGTAGAATGGTGCACTACAACAAACTTGGTAGTGGGAGGGGGCAAGTCCACCACGTAGAGAAAGAAGGAGGAGGCCAAGCTCAAGATGACGCAATTGGCCGAAAAGAGAAAGAAGGAGGCCACTGAAAAGGCCCAGGCAGAGCGCAGTGCTGCTCAATAGATGGAGAAGAAAATGGGAGGAACAGAGTGAGGCTCTGACAAAGGCATGAGGCCACCTTCACCCAAGACAGAAGAATAAAAGGATGAGAAGACAAAGTAGCATGACGCAGAGCCATAGGTGATGTCCACTTGCATCAAGTGTCCAAGGGAGCAAGAGAAGGGAGGGTACAGGAAGAAATCTAAGGCTACTAAGACATCGTTGGACCCAATCTCCCTCACAAAGGGCGATTTGGATGACCTCGGTGACACGATATGGGATGTCACCGCAGAGGCCCTACAATAGTTTGAGCAGCAGCAACAACTAATCTTGTTGGCTATCCAGACAAGTTTGTAGGAGTTGTAGACTTGCCTATCACAGGCTGGCATGGTGTCCACCAACCTTGCTATCGACACTTCAGAAGTTGCCGAGATGCTGCACGCAAAGGCCTCTAGCACGATAACGTTACCTGATGGAGCACTGACCATGGAGAATGAAGTTGATATGCCCACTATTAGTGCCCTCAAGGGAGTAGGGTTGAATCTGGCCATGCCCTCTAGTGAAGAGCTGAGGGCCCATGAGCACCATTCCCTACAAGCGATTAGTGAGCAACGAATTAACAATGAGCAGATAACACTACAACGAGACTCTTCCATCATCGCTATGATCGGGGTGACCAACCAAAACAATTGTATAATGTAGGTCATCAAGGAGGCATGCTGAATGGTCCCAGAGTTGGTCATTCCTGAGGAAGAACTAGTCGAGGTGTGCATTTGTAAACTGACTACAGGGGTGCACAATGCTCGTACAGAGATGGAAAGGGTTCAGTTGGAGTTGAACCTGCAGATCACAGAGTTACAGGTCAAGGCTCAACCTTCAACTCTGCTAGAAGTGAAGGAGCAGCATGCAACCACTGTCATAGAGGCAATAGCGGTGGTTGACAATGTAGTAGCAGACTACACACAACTTTTTGAGCAGTCGTTCGAGGTCCTGACAAGCTTGTAGGAGGACCATAATGTACAATGGTTGGAGGCATAAGCGCACGAGCTACAACAACGTTATGCTAAGGTCAAAGGCACAACGTGAACCCTTGCACTCACACAAAGATTGGTGAAGCTACAGGAGGCCAAGCAGCTAAAAGAACAGATGAATGCAGCTTTGCACAAGGAAGTAGTATTGAAGGCATGGCTGAAGCCCTAGTTGGATGAGGCTTACATGGTCATAGCCTCTATTGAAGGAAAGTTGGCGACTTTGCAAGAAACTCAGCAAAAGCTTTAGGCCGACAGTTCAAGAGCAGTGACTAAGAAAATGGTGGAAGATGCAAAGTAGGTAGCCGCACAGCGCACTGCCAAGGTTGCGGTCATAAGGGTCGAGCTGGAAGATATTCGCGCTAAGATCTTCATGCCTACCGAGTGACTTGAGAGTGAGTGACGATGTTTGTGGTGGGGGCCTGTTGGGAACGGGATCCCCCAAGGACAATTTTGGGGCTAAAATCCCATGTTTTGGGTCGAATTTTGTAATAAAGTTGTAAAGACTCTGGATTTTGTGGTCGTGGAGCATGGAGGTATCATGAGTCATAAAGGGTTGTCCACCCTTATTTTGTAAAGTAAAGTCAGCTATAAAATATCTACCCATGGTCCATGGACCAGGGGATTGTATAAAACAAGCTAAGTAAGTAAGCTCTAAGAAAGTCTGAGTAGTCATAGATAAGTTTGATAGAAGAAGTCTTGCATGATAAGGGGAGAAGTCTAAGTTTTGGGTCGTAGTGTAGGTAGAGGCTTTGCAGCTGAGTGTGCAAAGGCCTAGGGTGGAAGTTCGTAGCTGAGTGCATGGACCCCAGTAGCTGTGTGCACCGGGCCGATAGAGTCTGTAATCATCTGAAGATATCAATAAAGAGAAGTATTCTACAAATTCTATGTCTCTGTTTCCTGTTAATTCATCTTGTCATATTGTGTATGGATTTCATTTACAATGCTTATGTGATGCACGAATATATGTAATTACGTTGGTTAATAGAACACAAGTAAGAATATCTATTTACGCGTGCTAACTGTGATTTTTTAGTAAGATAATTAAACACTTAAGGATAACTGGAAACCTGTTCTATATGCTACTTTAGAAACGTGAAAGTACCTGAACTGTAGGTTAGGGTTGCACAAAGGACAATCATACCCCTTCGCGGAGGTACTAAAGGGTGGAATAAAGGGCTAGACAGACTGAGCCCTAGAACTTAATGACCTACGCAAAAGAAATAATAGGAGGAATAAACTAACATCACAACCATCTCGGTGTGCGGAAACTTGGTTCCAGCATCCCCCCATACTACTTCGGGTGAGATTTCAGTTCGTGCTCCATGGGTTGATGCCGAAAGGGCCAGTAGTGTAGGGATTTGTTTGACTAACTAATGCTGAACTTGGGTTAGGCCCCACTAATCCAACACTTTGGCTATCACCAAATCCGCATGAAGGAAGTAGACATTCCCAAGACTGATTTCCGCACTCATGAAGGCCATTATGAATTCTTGATCATGCCATTTGGTCTTTGTAATGCTCCATCCACTTTTCAAAGCCTCATGAATCACCTACTGAAACCATATCTCCGAAAATTTATCCTCGTGTTCTTTGATGACATTCTCATATATAGCCTAACCTGGGAAAAACATCTCCATCATGTAGAGTTGATCTTGCAACTGCTTCGAAATAAAAAATTATTTGTCAAAGTGTCTAAGTGCTCTTTTGGTGGGAAGAAGTTGAGTACTTGGGACACATTGTGGGCTGTGAAGGTGTCAGGGTTGATCCCAAAAAGATATAGGCAATGCAAGATTGGCCCCAAACAAAAACCTTGAAGAGTCTGAGGGGATTCTTGGATCTCACTGGCTACTATTGCAAATTTGTCCATAATTATGGTTGCATTGCTAGACCCCTCACTAACCTTCTCAAGAAAAATTCATTGCTCTGGACTGATGCAGCACAATAGGCATTTGTGGCTCTCAAAAAAGCCATGTGTTCCACTCCATTATTGGCACTACCCAACTTCACCAAACCTTTTGTGATTGAATGTGATTCTTCAGATACTGGTATTGGTGCTGTATTAATGTAGGAAGGTTGACCCTTGGCTTTCATGAGCTAACATACAGTAGATACTTGACGACCATACTTATTGGGACGACATTTCCAAATTCGCACAGACCATCTAATCATCAAATATTTTTTGGAGAAACGTCTATCATCGCCACAAAAAAACAAATGGCTGGCCAAAATGTTGGGATATGATTATGAGGTAATTTACAAGAAAGGGTGTGACAATGTAGTAGCGGATGCTTTATCACACCAATTTGAGGATGAAAGCACCTTGCTATCAATCTCTCTTCAAGCCCGCAAGGAATGGTTTTCACACCCATCTCTCTTCCAACTCATTAATAACTTGAGAGAATATCCTAATTCCTCAGTTTGCTACTCTTGGAAGGATGAGATTCTTCACTACAAGGATCGAGTAGTGATATTGTCGACATCCACCCTCAAAACTTACATTTTGGCAGAGTTGCACTCATCTCCCACTGCCGGGCATGCAGGCTTTCAAAAGACTTATGCTCGCACTCATCGTTCTTTCTTTTAGGCATGCATGAAGAATGAAATTCTTACCTTTGTAGCTAAATGTGATGTGTGTCAATGTCACAAAGGAGAAACAGTCAAGTCACCAAGAACCTTACAACCATTGCCAATCCCTGCTTTCATATGGATGAATGTTTCCATGGATTTCATTACTAGTCTACCAAAGTCGGGCAACAAATCAGTCATCATGGTGGCTGTGGACAAACTTTCTAAATTTTCTCATTTTTCACTCTATCCCACCCATTTACCCCCACTTTGGTGGCTCAATCTTTCATGGACCAGATCTTCAAATTGCATGGCATGCCAACTTCCATTGTGTCTGATCGTGACCCAACTTTCACTAGCAAATTTTGGCAAGAAATTTTCAAGCTAAAAGGCACCCAACTCCAACTAAGTACTGCCTATCATCCCCAAACTGATGGTCAAACTGAAGCAGCCAACAAATGTTTGGAGACATACCTAAGGTGATTCACTTCAGAAAAGCATCATCAATGGGTACAATGGATACGTTTAACTGAATGGTGGTATAATACTAACTATCATGAAGACACCAAGATGAATCCATATGAAGCAGTGTATGGCCAACTTCCACCTTCACCTATTTATTATATCCTTGGATGCTTTAAGGTGCAAGCAGTTGGTCAACTCCTACAAAACCGTGCTGCCATAATAATTGAATGAAGCAATAGGAAGACCAACATCGTTCAGAGTGAAAATTTCAAGAATGGGATCAGGTATTCCTGTGGCTGCAACCATATAAGCAAACATTGCTCAAAGAAAAGGGCTGCCAGAAATTAGCTCCCAAATTCTACGGACCTTATCAAATAATTCAACGCATTGGAGCAGTAGCCTACAAGCTGGCCTTGCCATCAACTTAGAAAATCCATCCAGTCTTCCATGTATCATGCCTCAAGAAAGTGGTGGGGAACAATTGCAGAATTCAAGCTAGTCTACCTGAATTGGATCAGGAAGGTTCACTCTAGCACCAACCTGAATAGGTCCTTGATATTCGTGAAAGACATCTGTGCGACCGCATGATCAAGTAAGTCCTCGTCAAGTGGAAAGACACCTCTCCAGAAGATGCAACCTAGGAACCCGCTACTATTCTTCAACAGTTTCTGCAGCTTTAGCCTTGAGGACAAGGCTGCTTTTGTTGGGGGAGGGCATGTTAGGGTCCAACCCTAACCCCTTTATTAATGTAATAAACCCAATAGGTTTGAGTCATAGTCATAGTTAGTTAAAAGAGTCAATAAAGACCATATTAATAATTGTAAGTGGTTAACCTGCATTTAAGAAAGGCACCATAGTTAGTTGCAAACAGGCCATGGTATTAGATATATGGTATTGCGAGAACCATGGTAATGACCCATGGTATTGTATGTATGAATTCTATACAGAGGATAGAGACTCCCATTGAGAAACATCGAGTCTTATTTTCTAATCGAGCTGTGCTCTGCAGGTGGTTTCCCCCTTGAAGAGGTAAGTGAACATAGCTTTCATCTCTGATTAATAAAATACTTGTTGTTTTCCTCATTTTATTCTATGTTCTGGGTTGTATTTCTTCACATATTTGGTATTATGGAATTCCTCACAGGTCGAGAGCATAACATGCTACCTACTTAACATTAACAATAAAGGCTAGATTTGTTAATGTCTAAATAAATTTTTGCATTTTAGTTACTTGAAGCTACTAATGAAGACTAGTTTTGGTAATTTCTAAATAATTGTTTGCATGTAACATAGTTAACGTTACCAATGAAGTCTTCTTTTGATAATCTCTAAATAAATTCTTCATGGAGTTGGAAGCATACTACATACCTGCTATTAATAGAACTATTCCTCCAAGTAAAATCCAACGATGTTTTTATTTTCTTCCGAAGTAATCAAAGATATTTTTTGGGATAGAAAGCCTTGAAGACACTTGTAACATGCCTGGAAATATTCTAGATTGCAATGAAGGCAATAAATAAGAACCATATCAACATAGCAGGGGAAAATGAGTAACCAAATTTATGGATTTTTAATCTCTGAACAAGGAATAATATAACTAAGATTTCCACATATATCATAGTTATCATGTTCTCCATTGTTTTTCTCTCCGATGGCAAAGATTTGAGGGTATCCTACACAATGCATAATATCAACGTCAGCAAGAGGACATTTATGAACATTGACTAGGTACATGAAAGGAAATAACACTATTAACACTTGCCTCTTTTTCAATTAGAACCATGGAAAACGAGTAGGAAAATGGAAAGTTTCCCAATGATTGGAAGTATATTTACCCTGTGTTCTTTGTTAATGAAGATTTAGCAATAATGACTATGGTTAGGGTTGCATACACATGCTTTCTATTTGCAGGGATCCTTATATTGAGTTTATGTTAGACAATGTATTTCTCATTCATAGCTGAATTAGAAAATATCACATCTATAGTTGTAGTTAAATTGGATGACAAAATACAAAGAGAGATATGGGAAAGAAAGCAAACCTGCAATTTGTGTCATGCTAAGAGTGAGCCCAGTAGAAGAGTATGCAAAAGACATGATGACTACAATGGTTGGAATCCATGAAATTTACTCCAAGATTACTATATGAGACAATATAAGATTTAACACTCCAAACATAACCATGTATAGTTTGATTGATATATGACAATGACCATTTTCATTTGTTCATGAAAGCATCTTGTCTTTTTTATCACTCTATTACAAGAACAATAGTTAGACTACATTGCATATCAAAGTAATCTCTAGTCAGACCAAAACATACCTTTAAAAAATTTGAGCACATGTAGTGTACATCTAGGTTACACTTGATGCTTACATCATGCTGATCACTCCTGTAATTGTGTAAACAATTAGATAGTCATAAATATTTGAATATTGATCCCAAGCAAATAGGGAGATCGCGTAGCCATCTAGTGCAAAATCAATATATCATATTTTGTCTTGTGAAAACAGACCTTAGTAGGAATGTAAAGAAAAAAGGTTCAAAAAGGATGAGAGTAAAGCATGTTATTAATGACTTGTTGGTTTACCTATAAATCAAATTCGCATCATCTCTATTTTTGCAGTTTCTGTATTGAGTGACTGGATGTGACATCTTGTGGCATTATATAAGTAGAACAACAATATAATACACAAAATATGAAAAAGCCAGGAGAATGGGTTATTTGAAAAAGGACATGATAAAAGAAATACTTAGAATACAAATAAAAAAATTATAGGAAAAATAACCTATGACCAAATTAATTGTCATATTGACATTGAAATATTAAAATCTACAATGCATGGACACTAGTCTCAGCTTGAACAATGGTCGTATTATTAACTGTGTCATGGTTATCTGGGTGCATAATACTAGTATATTGAACACATCAAATATTAGATCAGTGAACTCAAAGCACATTTAATAAAACTTCCCAAGAATATTAAATAATAGATAAGAGGTACCTAAAAAGAAAATACCCATTTATTCATAAATTTATGCTTTTTTGTTTGCTAAGTCACTCCACCATTTTAAGTGTGGTCCACGTGTTTTTCATCATCATTGAGCTTAATTCATTCATTAATTGATAATATTGGAGTAGGAAGAATATTTGGTTGAAGAGCAATTCTTGGCACATTCTCTGTTACACTCCATAACGTTGTTTTAAAATGTTCATTTAACATATGTTTGTTTATTCTTGCATTCATAGAAATAAAAGTTTCTCCCGCAAATTTAGGGCTAAATAAAACTGAATTAACATTGGAAATAGTTCTACTATGCTTAATAGATGAAAGTATAAAAACACTTCGCTCAACAATCCAAGAGGTTTGCAATATTTCTGAAGTAGGCAAGTCGAAAGATAGAACTTTACTGATAATTGTATCAATGATATTCATTGGCTATTTTTATAGCTAAAGCATAGAGCCTAAAATGACATGTGATATAAAAAATAAGCATTCATTTCACCAATGATTAAGAGATTATTTTACAAATTTATGAATCCCTTTTTTACAATATATCTGGAGTAGTAAATTACGTATGTTAAATCATAAATACACAGAATACCTAAGATAATATTGTTACGAAAAATGTTGTCCTAGTGAAAGAGTAAAATCTGTCATAATGTCCAAGCAAAAGTGATTATATAGGTATATGAAAAATTTATCATAACAATTCAAAATAGTACATATATCCTTCACCATTCACTAAATATTCATTATCACAGACCAAAGATTCAAAACTATTAATATATGCTTTAATTAATAAGAATTGAAATAACTTGCAAAGAAAAAGCAAGTAGTTGCATAAACCACACAGACTTGTTACCATTCATGGATGGGGAAAAAGAGCGAAGAAATTATTCATGCACCATTGATTTAATTTAGATGATACGACTGATAGTGCACTTTCCTTGAACTCCAATCTCAATTGGGTACTCTTTCTCTGATTTGACATGCATGAGTTAATTATGAGTGAATCTTCAGTTTACTGGTTGATCACTGCAAGCATCACCACAATGCACTTAAGCCATCACCCCACTATTCAACAGGAAATACCAATTACTGCAGGTTACACCCCATTAATAGACCTCTCACTAATTACTCCATCAGTTGGAACTAGTTTAACTGGCTTTAACTCAGTTAGACTGAATTAAATAATTATAACTCAAAATAAACTAAACTAGTGCTCCTAATTGTAGGAGACACTCTACATCACTCTAGTTAGACCCTCAACTTGAATTAACTGAGGCAACTGAGTCAAATTAACTTAGTTAACTATTATAGGTTGTCACGAGATGTGGAATTATAGTTTATTACAATAGAACCAACTGCATATGTATCACTTGAAACAAGAAGATTATGTATTGTATCAGGAGCTAGTCTACGTTTTTTGCAAACCTATGCAATTTATTCAACTGTGATTTTGTCCTGTAACACTATACAACATTGTTCATCTCCTTGTTCAAAAACTCCCTTGTTTCTTATCACAAAATTTGTATTTCGAACATTGTTTCCAACAATAGTTAGTTGACCGTGGCTATCAACCGAAACAGCATGGAGCAACTGCGCCTTTGTTGGCGAGTTGGGGCTTCTAGTTTTTGCTTGCCCATAAATAACGAAGATATCACCTTCAAAAATCTTTGCATATGCTCCTGAGCATATTTCAATGATTGACAAGTGTATTGGTTGCATTTTTTTTGGTCTGTTTATATGCAAATTTAGAAGAATATGATTTAAAAAACATTTCCATTGATTTAATGCAAATATGTCATTTGTCTATACCAATATCTAGTGCAACACAAATCTAACCTCTTAGGATTCTCATCTTCCACTATTTTTTTTCAAATTCTTGTTTGTTGGAGCTACTTGTTTCCATGATGTTGTTGCAAATGACACAAACAAATTTTACCAGAAAATGAAAATCCAAGTGGTTAAGTCTGAGACAAGTGTATAGAGAACCTTTAAAACAATGTATGATACTATATATATAAGAACAATATGCTTTAAAAAACATTTACATTGATTTAATGCAAATATGTCATTTGTCTATACAAATATCCAGTGCAACACAAATCTAACCTCTTAGGGTTCTCATCTTCGACTACTATTTTTTCGAATGCTTGTTTGTTGGAGCTACTTGTTTCCCTGATGTTGTTGCAAATGACACGATCAATTGTTACTATAAAATGGAAATCCAAGTGGTTAAGTCTGAGACAAGTGTATAGAGAGCCTTTAAAACATTGTATGCTAATATAATATATATATATATAATTATATATATTATATATATTATATATATATATATATATATTATATATATAATATATATATATATATAATATATATAATATATATTTATATATTATGTTTTGTAAAAATATATGTAAGGAAAAAAAATAGTTATGTAGAGAAAATGGCCAATTGAACAAAGGGAGTTAATAAAAAGTAAAATGAGCAGGGCTCTGTGTTGACATTAGCCATTTTTTTTATATTATGTATTCTATTCTTATACTACTATTAGCCATTGTTGGTTGATATGTAGTAAATGTGCATAAGTTACAATAGAAAAATGTTTTATATATTTCATTAAAAATTACACTTAAAGTTCATTTTTGGAATTTGTTATTGAGAATCACTATGGTCACAAAAACATGGTTTTTTTTCAAAGGAAGTTGGAAAAGAAACAATGAAACATGAACTATAAAATAAAGCAAACAATGATATTCAATATATCAAACAAAATGTCACAAAGTGAAAGAAAAAATGCGTAAATTCCATGGTAACTATGACAAAAAAATTATAGTTATGGAAAACAAACTGAACATATTTATGTTGATGGTTCAAAGACTTACATGAATTTGATACTTGCATTTTTTTGTTGTTTTGCACACCTCCTTTTTTTTTCAATGTTTGAAAATAAAAGAATATGCCTAAGGTGGACATTTGCAAATGTGACAAATATTGTGACAAGTGAACAATGAAATTGTAGGACATGAACATTGGCAAAATGACTCAAACCAACAAAAAATACACGTTAAGACAAATTGTGTAATGATATGTCTGATAAGCATCGAAGACATGGAAAGAAACAATACTAACTAAAAGTTTTGTCCAAAAGTTGTCTAGCATTTAGCTATAGTCAGTTGTTGTTTTTTTTGTAAGAAAATTGAAGCCATTACTTTGCATAAATGAAAGTAATTTTCTTTGTTGATGACTATTTTGCAACATGTCCAAATTGAAATCGCCAACAAGCACAATTGGGTAGCCCATGCATGTCTGCAAAAGAACTTGATGAAATTATTTATTTCCTTAATGCTTGTATTTGGTGCAATGTATGCATTTGCAAGTGTAATTGTTTTTTTTCAACATGGAATGTTGCAATTGTTGATTCAATTTGGCTTCTTGCATAAGTGAAATGATTGTCAACTACAATATTTTTTGTGTAGTATTTGAGAATTACATGTAAGTGGTATAGATGTATGTAGTGATATTTGTTTGACAAAAATGGATTTGATAGAGGCGATTTTTTTGTTTATTTCTTGGATCGTAATCATCAATGATATCCTCAAAATTGAAAGAGAAACTACGTGTGTTCAATGAACATATTTCCAAGTCATCATTTGTTTTACTTTGATATATGCTATATTAAAGCTGATAAGAGGAACTTTCTTTAAGTCTATCTTGCAAATCAACAAATTTGTACATGAGGGAAAAGTTGTTATGTTCCAATTTGTTTACCAAATACAAGGATGTAATATCTTTAATATCTATAACAATGTTTGTTCAAGAATGAAATATCATCTCAATGTGTGGACATGTCCTAATTCTATTTAATATGGATACAAACTCTTTATTGTTTTGTAGCATTTTTTTTTGTTCATAAGTTTTCTCGTTGTCTTTTCAAAAGTTGTAAGGAATAGTATTTCCTTTAAGACATGGTTTCTCAAATATCCAACAATCAAGTATAGGTTGTGCTTGACATAGGTCACCACATAATATTATGTCAAGGTTCTGAAATAAGGAATATGGAGTGTGCATGATTTCGCGAAGTCATTTGTCAATGTTATATAACAATCGAGAGCCAATTAACGAAGCTTCATCTATCAACATAAATTTAAGTTGTTCATATTCTTTGCACAATATATCAAGCGTGTTAGAAGCCAATGGCACCATGTGACATGGTGAAAGTGGAAAATGTGAAGGTGAATGGATTGTGATACCATGTGCAATATATGTAGCTTTGCTAGTAAATGCAAGTATTATACCCATTTTTTTCAAGTATTAGATTTATTTCCTTCCTGTACATGCACCTCTAGTGATGAAAAAATTGAAGCGCTTACGTGGATTGTTTTTTCCATAGAACTATTTGTTTGATTATTGAATTTTTCTCTTGATTTAATTGTCTCGCAATTTCATGATATGTCGATGTGTCCAAAACAAAGGGATGCTTAAAGAATTCATAGTTTTTTGTACATTTATTTTGAGTGTTTCTAAATTGCATCTTCTCTTGCAGGTCATGCTAAATGTCATATTTTTCATTTGAGCATGATCTATTGTCATCTTCTAATGGGAATTGAAGCATAAATATTTCGTCATTTTAGGATGCAATTGTAGTAGAAGCAATTTAAATATCACCCCATGGTGTGATTAAACGAGATTTTTTTATGCAACATCGAAAATGTGTTTATGAAAAAAGTATGTTTCAACCCGTGTCTCATCATTTTTATTTAATGTGTATTCAGACTCTCTATATGGAATGTAGAGCATCATTTTTTCTCTATAATGATTTTCTGGGTCCATGTGTTCATTGTATCGAACGAATCTTATGACACATGCATGTTTTCTTTTTTTGGTGTTGTTTTTGTGATTGAATAAGAGGAAACATATTATGCCAAACAAACTTACTCAAGGGTAGTAGTTCATGCCATATATCTATCAATGGTTTTCATGCAAACACTATCTTCAGAACTATTGGGTTCTTATTGTATCAAGATACGTCTTTTAAGAACATATGTTTCCTTTTGAGCTGGAGTAGTGTTAATGAAAATTGTTTTTCTAGAAGTTGAATACAAAGGCAATGATAGAGCAAGGTAGATTGCTTGTCGACTTGACATTTGTTGCATATTTATCAATGTGTTTCAAATTTTATGAATAGTTTCAATTTTGTTGTCTCCATAAGTTATGCAATTTTCTCAATTTTTTTTGAAGGTGGTTGCCATGGAACAATCCATTTTTGTCATATAAGAGGTGCAATATGTTGTTGCAGCATAGGCATCTCAAATAAATTGAGCATTTGTGTTTTATTAACAGAACGAAGGGATTTTTTTTTAAATGCATTTATCCACACATCACAAGGATTTCTTTTGAGTAGTACAATTGGTCAAGTAATACAAAATCGAAGTAGCATGATGTATTCTTTTTTTGTAATTCCAAGATCGACTAAAAACATGTTAAATGTTTTTTTTTTTTAATAGGATTTGTTCTGTAGAAGAAATGAAAGTTTCTTTTGTATTCCTTGGATATAATTGTTTTCATTGCAAAAAGGGTGTAAGATACAAGTTTCATCAATTGGTGGAATAGGGAAACTAAATCTACAAGTATAATTGTTATGTTTTTTGTAAGTTTTTGTGTGGTGATGACTATGAAATTGAATCATTTGATTCTGTTGTAGTAGCTACAACCCCCCTCCAAAATTTTTCCTTAGCTTCGTTTTGGAGGCTCCCTACCAACCATCCTCATCAACATGTCTTGCGCTATCAAGTACACAAACTTCAGTGGTTTTCTAGCAGATTGCCAACCTATGCATGATAGCTTGTTGTATCTCCCTCACAGGTTGTTCCTCCGGATTTGGTCTAGCTGCAGCCTAAGGATTTCCTTCAAGGAATTACACAATTCTGGAGGGGAACTAGCCTTCCCTCCAAAAACTGCGCAATCCTGACTAGCAGCCCACTGGGCTCCAGAATTGCGCAATCCTACCTATCAACCTTCACTGGAAAAAGTGGGCAATCCAGCCCAATAGGACTGTTCAGCCCAGAAATTGCGCAATTATTTACATCAGTTAGTTGCTCAGCTTAGAAATTGCATAATCCCTCTAGGAAAGCCAGCCCAACTGCTATCAGAAATTGCGCAAATCTAGCTAGGCTACCTACTGAGCTCAGAAATTGCGAGATGCAACCAGAAATGCTTCCTTGAGAAACCTGCGAGGTCTAACCTAGAACAACTACTCAGACTAGAAATTGTGTAATCCTGGGAGACAATCACTTGTTCCTCTCAGATATTGTGCAATCCCTCTAACACAACCAACTCTGCTCAGCCTATAAACTGCGCAGATTTTCATCCCATGCTCATAGATCGATGCATGTGCCTTCAGGTTGACCGGTTCCCTCCAGGATCGAGAAAAATTGATTTGCATGCATGGAATGCTTCTCTCAAGGTAGCATGCAAAGGCATCCCTTGATTCAGGGATCTATTTTTAGTAGCTAGAGGTTACATGCAAGGATCATTTCAGAAACCTCCCGCTAAGTGTCGCTTTTCCTAGATTTCTAGCATGCACATCACAACCTTGATTTTATGAAAACTCATCAACCGGATGCTGCAGAGCTCATTCTTCACATTGAACTTGCAGCTCTGACATCCCACATTGTATCTAGGATTCATTGGCACATTCAGCTCGTGTTTCGTGGTAAGCCCACTTTGCATGTGTTGCACTGTGTTTTTGTTACTTTTTGTGTTTCACTTTGTGTGAGTGATGTTTGCTTGATTTTAGTGAATTCCTGTTGAGTTTTGATGAATGCTAGCTTGTAGAAGAACCATTTTAGTTTTCACTTGCATCTCACTATTGTCGAATGCATGGTACTGTTTTTTCACGGACAGTTGCCGTTGCGGAGACTCGCTTCACACACGTGCATGATTTCCTGTTTTCTGAATCCTGCACTTGTTGTTGGGATGTAAAATCACTCACCCTTGTTTGCACTCATCTCATCATGCATTCAGACTTCTCATACTTTCAGTCACCCGTTGGCCGGTTTGGGTTACCTTGGCGCAGACCATGCCTTGCCTGGCTAGCACTGCGCAATTTTGGAAGTGAAGGATCTACCTTACCTCTAGCTATTATGCAAGTCTGGCCCAACACTGACCTCCAGGCTTGCATTGCGCAATTCTTGGAGGCAATGTCCTCCTGGCCCCAAAAGCTATGCAATGTAGTTTGCTGGTTGCATGACACTGCTGACTGAAATTGCGCATTACGCAATTCTAGTCCTGAGTAGGCTAGGATTGATTGTGCATTATGTAATTCCAGTATTTATTCAGCCTCCTGATGGCCCGGACTATGCCTTGCATAGTTTTGGCACTCAGTCTCCCGACCTCCCAGCGGAAATTGCGCAACCTTCACAATCAATCACATAGGTATGTTGCAAGTCAGTCCTCAAGTTTGTTTTGGTTTTCGACTAACATATTTCTTGCCATGAGTGTTGATATGTCTCCAGGAATTACAGGTGTTCGTCTGTCTCTTAGCAACACACGTACAATGGCCCTCAGGAGAGCAGAGTCAAAGGAGACTATTGAGAGTACATCAACGTTTGTAGCCAAGCAAGTGTCTATGAGCTCACCTACCTATGAAGACATCAATTTGTTTGTAGACAAGGACATCAAGATAATATGGCAGCAACATCACAACAAGAAACACCATCAGCAACAACAGAAGGCAGCACACTTGAACGCAATGAATGTAAGAGGAAGATTGTTGAAAACATAGAGGTGAAACAAAGTTGCAAGGTCAAGAAGATCCACATGTGATGAAAGCAACTTTGGAGACTGAGGCTGCGAGGTCATGACGCAACATGAATATTCCACAAAGGTAGAGAATGAATCGAGAAGGACTTGCATGCACTGAAGTAGTGACTAAAGGGAGAACATGAGATACATAGATGGGAGAATGAGTTGTAGCAGGAATAGGTATAGCAGGGGGTGCATCATGCACATACGGATGAAATTGCACCCGTACAAGTTATAGATCCATCCCAATAGCTGGCACGGAGTAGAAATGGTGAGCAGTGCTATTGATTGCATGCAAGGGAATTCAGTAGCATGCATGTCATTGTGTGCATGCATGCGATCCCACCCATTTGGCACACTCATCGAGGTGAAGACAAGAAGAAAGTCCAACTTGAGCTGAACACGTAGTTTGACAAATTGATGTGCACGACCACCAGAACATGATTGGAGATCAGTGCAGACACTATGCATCAACATATTGTCAGTCCGGTCACACTTAGGATGACCATGCACATGCTATCAGATGAGTTGGATGGAGCAACCATATCAGTGTACCTGGATGCAATGGAGGTAAGAGTTCGCTTCAGCAAGATGTCACCATTGAGAGCATGGACACCATCACAGACAACCAAGCTTGGCATCAACTTACCACCTTCAACCATCACAAGGATGTCAATGAATTGGTCTCACCAAAACGGTCTGAGTGTCAGTAATGTCTTGCATGGCTTGCTCAAACGATTTTGTCTCACATGGGCATATGTGCATTGTAATGTAACATCTTGTCAAGTGGAAGTTCAAGTGTTGATAGTTGAATGTAACAGTCATATAACAGTTGAAGAGTCATGAGGATAGATGAATAGTCACAAAGGGGAATGTCAAGGGTCACCCCACCCTTTGCTATAAATAGTCCCTCATAACTCATTCTAAAGGCTTTTGGTTAGCCAAGCTTCCGATAGGATTATCTTAGAGAGAGCTTGGACAATATTGTAATGAGCCTTGGCTTCTCCATTGCAAAGAGCTAGTATATCTCTTTGGAGGAGAAGGCAGTCATGACTGTAACGTTCCGCTATCATAACTACTGGTTGGACATGGATGTATTGTATGACTAGAACTTACACTTCTTAATATAATAGAGCCAACACATTTCATGCATATGTCGTATTGTATTTCAACTATCTTGTTTACTCTAAATGATATATGTATTTGTTTGCTTACGCATGCATGTGTGGCTATTTTCTATATATGTATATATGAATCTTACTGAAATATGATGTTGGTTTAACCATCACTTTGGATTTCTAGCTTACTTTACTTCCATGTTGTGATGCATATTTTCTCATGTGTTCCCTTCTTAACTTCGTGTTGTCACAGGTTTCCAAGGGGCACACTCACCTCACCCTTCGTGTGTTAGAACTGCTCATGCACCATCCTTGACTTACTACATATGTCACACCCTTGCTACCAACAGGGACATCTTACTTGCCTCTGTGTGAAACCGTAGTCAACGCAATACCGTACAACCCACTACTAGGACTCCTACACCAAACGGTTTGAGGTCTAATTGGGACTTCTTACCGGGGTGATCCCCTGACATGTTGGCGGGTCCAACACCGTCAACAAATTCGACAAAACTGTTGAATCAGAAGTCAAATAGTGATCAATGAAAGCTATGACATCGAAATAGGGAAATGTTGATATATTGGTACATCTTGAATCCAAAGAAATCCATGGTCATTCTTTGTTCCTCTACTTTGGAACTCCGAGATAAAAAAAATATTGCACTTGACCAAATAATTCATTTTGTTCGTTATCAAGGAATGTAGTGATCAATATCAACTACAGATGACTGGTAGACATTTGATCAATGTGTCAATGCATTCATCATCAAAGTTGTTTTTCTGATTTGTTATAGAGTCAGTGCTTTGTATTTTTAGTGCATTTATCAATGGATCCCAAAGATGCTCAACACTAGTGAATGTGACAATGAAAGTTGGTGGGTCAAGCTACCATATCATTGTAAAGATATATTTTTGTAAATGTTCAAAATAGTGAGGTGATGTGTGAATTCTCCTTAAACATTGATATGCACTTGGCGATTTTAATAATTTTTGAAGATTTCTTTTGTTTTGGACATCTTTAACAACTAGTTTTTGTCCTTTCAATTCTCGTTTGTGAATAAAACTCCAGGTTGAGCTAGAAACCTGGTCTATAAAAATGCAGATTTCTTTAAAAAATAAGTTTGTAATATGTGTTGAAAAGTCACCAAACATGTGCAACAATTCCCATTGTGCACGTTCTTTTATATGAAAAGTGATTGATAACATCGGTTGGGTGACTTGATCCAAAGAATAATGTCGAGAAGTTCAGTTCTTTAGAGAATTTGTCTCGAAAAATGACTAGGGGATGAAACCTTTTATAAGGGGAAATGTGTAATATTATTCTATCGAGATCATGGATGAGGTGGCCCTCTGAAAAACCATGTACAAGTGTTTCAGTTTCTGGTTCTAGGATCACTATCTACATTTGGTGAGTCTAGTTCCTTTATTTTTGTACTATCATTCTGATGATTTTTCTTACTTTGATCAAAATGTTTTTTCCATTCATCATTGATTGCTATTTGTTCACTCATGTATAGATATGTATTTCACAAGTCATGTCATGCATACACCACTTTTTTGGGTTGAATATTTCTAGACAAATAATCATTCTTGTATTCCATTTTTCTTTTTAGCATAACTCCCACTGTCATGCTGTATCAATATCTCTAGGTAATGTTGTTTGAATTTTATCTAGACTCGAATGAACATTTATGACTATTCCTGTTAATCCAATTTGGGTTCTTTCATAACCAAGTTGTCTTATTTGTGCAAAAACCATTCTTGGTGCCACTAATCTCTCTTCCCAATATGTCAATTGTGCAACAAAGATCAATTTTTTGTTTCGTCAAATATGAAGAGGCAATGCAAATGTAGGCACTTTTTCATGGAGTGTTGCATTATTACAAAATTTTCATATTTCTTCATTGAGTTTGATAGCTTTGAATTTTGATGTAGGCATCAGAGAGAAAATATTCGATAATGTGAATTTGTCAATAGGTTGCATGTCCTTTCCAAAGGAAAATATATCACAAATGAAACATGCATATGTAGACTTGTCTTGGACTAATCGCAAATATGCCTTGATTTCTTTAGTTTAATTTGCATGTCACTTTTGTGCTTCTTCTATTAGAGCACCCTGTGCTCACACTGCAGATTTCAACTGATGCAAATGAGTGTATCGGTTACTATATCCATTGGAAAAGAGGGTAGAGACATTTTTGTTATTTCGTGTTTGCATTGAAAAAAATTATTTTCCTAATTTAATGATGTGTAATCCTTTGATACTTAAACAAATTTTTTTTTGATAATGTATTGTCAATTGAAAAATGGTTTAGTTGAGTAGAACATCTACTAAAACTAGATTCTTTGCTAACAAGATATCTACAAGGTACACTTGAAATTGACTTGCCGATTTCTCTTTCTAAGATTCTTTGGAACACTTGTGGTATCTTGTTATTGCGGTTAATATTTTCAACATTTTGATTTTACAGAAGTGCATGGAAATGTACATTTGATGTGGATATTGGTAGATGCATAAGGTAAAAGACTTTGGAGCAAGTGCTCGATAAATAAAATATCATGGACAAATCTTTCATTTCTGTATTCTAGACATATATGTTAACATCAAGTAGTTCACATATCCATTGTATTGCAAAACCTTTTCCTTCTATATGTCCATATGCATATGGCATTGAAAATTTTATAAAGTAAGATTTCTAATCATTGGTACATTAGTCTTGCTCAATGTTTCTACCATTCAAGTGTTCTTTTAAGAAACTGGTAGCTCTAATGTCATTCCCAATGAAACAATTGTAAAAAGTTTTTGCAATTGTTTTTCTCATATTAGACATATTGAACCATGGTGCAAACATACAAATAGATTCAAACAAAGAGTCATGGCAGTCATTGAAATTTTGTTCATAGAGTAAGGAGCCTTGCTGAAATAAGATTTTCTCAATTGAGAATATGTTAAAGTTCCCAAGTGAGAATTGGTATGGAAAAATGCATGAGCCAATTTCTTTATCTAACAGAGCTACAATATCTATTTTGATATGTAACATGATTGGTTCAAAATGTCCACATGTAGGGTTTTGGTTATGTATAACAATATTATATTGATAGTCATGAATGTTTGAATTGAACCATAGATATGCTTGGCCATTTGCAAATAGACAAAAATTGACTGGAACTGAAAACCATTTGGATACTCACCAGGATAATAAAAGAAATGATCTAATCTATGTAAATTGAATCTAGATAACTTGTGATAAATTTCTTGCAATTTTTATCCATTCAATGCAAAACTATTTTTCATTGCCATGAAGTCTATTGAGACAATATGACAAATTGTCCAAATGTGACAATTATTTATAGCATTAAGAGCATGGATCACATTGAATGTTCAATTACCAGGTATCATAGTATGACATTTCTAGATCTCATATATATTATGTATTCTTCGTTGTCTTTATGACTATCCTTCTTTCTTGGTTTTTGCTTGCCAATACTTCGAAAAATGAGTACGTAGTGCTGTGACAAAGAAGTAGAGGAAGTGGGCATAAGGATATTTAAATATTGCATTATTTTCAATTGAAATATAATTTAAAACTAAAGATATTTATATAAAAATTAAAATAATATCCAATAAAAGTGTTATTATCGTTTTAACAAATTTCAAAACACTATATTTAATTTGTAAAATTTTGTAAAAAACTTTGACAAATTCTGTAAATTATTTTTGAAATGTATAAATCAAATATAATCCAAAAATTAGTTTCTAAAGCCAATTACAATATAGCCTTGTATAATAAAAAACTTTAATTTAAGATAACAAGCATAAATCAATTTAAAATAATAAACACATTGAAAAGTTTATTAAGCAATAAACATATTCAAAAGTTTATTACTATGAAGTTGTCAATTGCATCATGTCTAAGTTACTAACCTAGTGTTGCATTATAAAGACATTATGGTATCAAATAAAATGTAAAGTATTTAGGTTCCTAGCATAACACAATATTTTTTCTTTAATACTTGGTGCAGATGAATGCACTTCCAATTTATCGAGCATACCTACGGCTAACACATGAACATTGCAGTCTTTTGACATATGCAGATCATAGCATTTGGAGTGAGTGTCATAACTAGTGTGTGCATATGGGGGGTCAAAACCTAGACATAATCGGTGGACAAAAATAATGCATGAATTTAATGGAAAAAAAACAACTAAAAAAATAATTATTGATATATCTATGTAGCAAAAAGCACCAAATAAACATTGCACGTGTTTTGATTAGTAAAACACACCAAACATTGTTGTTTTTTGAACAAACACCTATGGAAATTTTTGTCATAAAAATTATAGTATTTTTGCTATACATATCGTTTTAGAATTATTTTATGTAAATTGTATCTTGATGATTTATGATACAATAAAATTAATCACATCAGTTCTATATACTTTGACTTTATGGATTTCTTATACACAGTTTAGTTGTATTAGTGACCAGTCACCGATCATTAAGAAATTGGAATACTTAGAATGAGATTACATGAGAACCATAGTGGTTTCAAAAATAGAATTATTTTGATTATTAATAGTATCGTTTATAGCACTACAACCACCAATCTATGCAAGGTACACGGGGCTTGTGTACAAAGATAAAGTAACATTGGATTTAGTCTTAGAAGAGTTAATTTTTATTTTTTTTATCTATGTTGTGCAAATAACAAAGACCAAAGGTGGCCAATGTGGATTTGTATCATACTGTTTGTTAGCAATTGAAAGAATTATATACTATGTCATAAATAACAAATAACATCATAGTCACGCATGACTAAAGAAATTGCAAATAAAAACCATCTTTCAAATGTAATCAAAGTACTATTACTACATTGAATTCCATATGTACTTTAGTGAATGTGTCAATTTAAGCGATATTACACCAAAATTGACTAACAATGAAATAATTTATGTTTCTATAGCCATTCATCTTGGAATAAATATTTCAAGTAGACATAGACAGGAGAAGTGACTATGAGATTTAGAGGTGCATGTAATATTTGCTGATTTTAGCATTATAATTTGTGAAAATTCTTTCTCACATGAGGCCTAGTGAATCAACAAATTTATCATTTAAATCACATAAAAAATTTGATGTATGTTGGCCTTTGAGACTCATTCAGTGTTATCTGGATTTTAATAAAGATATTTCATGCAACAACAACAACATTTGCACCAATTTAAGCTACAACTAATCCACCTGCCACGGAAGTTGCATTTATAGTGCTCATTGTTTTTCTTGTTCTTTGTTGTATTCGCACAATCCAATTTGTGATTATCGATCTCTTCCTCTTCTATAAGTTGTAGTTATTTTGATAATTGCACAACTACACATTCCATGAGTCTAACACTACTTTTTAATAGATTCCATTGAAACTAGTAGACATCACCTAAACCGAGTATATCATGAAGTCAAAGAATGATTTAACAATCTAAATAATTTTTTTCTTTAAAGGATTTTTAGTATCAACTACAATAAATAATACTAGTAAAATTTTCTCTAAAAATCAATTCTGTTAGTCGAAGATGTTCAAATGTAAGCAGATTATACATTATACTTCCAATCATATGGAACGTCGATTGACCAAAAATTCAAATGTAAGTGTCTAAAAATATTTGAAAAAGCTTATAATTATATTTAAGTGTTTAGAAAGTAAATTCTATTAATTACCACCATTGCCAAGAACAAAGGTTGTAAGGTTCTTTAATTCCTTTAAGTTCCCATTTGTATTTTATTGTTTTTCACTTGTTTTGAAAATAAAATGAACATAATTACTTCATAAAAACATTAAATATTATTTGATAACTTAAAAAATGTTCAAAAAGTTTAAACTATCACGTACGCATAAATAACATGTAATTTGACCCCAAATTGATGGACAAGAATAAAGTTCATTTAAAATCTTGAAAAATCTGTCCATTTTTCGATATTGTCTCATCTATATAAAAGTATTTAGCAGTTTAAAATTTAGAGCAATTTCAAATTTTCACAGATGTCTACAACATCTTAATCATTAGGATCCCAATTTTATAATATAATAAGAACATGTAGAATCAATTATTTCTCAGTTAATATAGCGATCACTTTATGGAATCCTACAAATATACATTTCAAAGACCCAGGATAAATATTATCGAGGTAATAAGCAGTGCATCATCTATTCACATCAAATACTTCGATAAAATACTTTATACTAATGATCACATCTATGGACTATATTTTTATTACATAAATCAATTATAATTTTTTTAGAATCTCTCTTCTTCATCGAATACGAAGCAATGCATCATGATTTACAAAAACCAATAATAAAGACAACAAAAATGTTTCTAACTATACATTATTAAATAATAATAATAATAATAAGTAACAAAAAAACTGTTATATAGCACTTATGTATATATATATATAATATATATATATATATATATATATATTATATATATATATATAATATATATATATATATATATAAAGTACTATAAAGTAATATAAGGAAATATATTTATTAACTATAACATTATTGTAATTTTCATGTTTATTTATGTTGAAAATGGCACCAAGAAAATCTTGATTTAATTTTCCCTTCAATTCAATTGGGAGAAAATTGAAATTCCACATCACAAGGCAACAAGAATGAGTTAAGTAAGTTAATTCCACTTAGTTGGCTCATTTAATTCGAGTTGAGGGCCTAACTTGAGTCATGTAGAGTGGTTCCTAAAATTTAGGAACCCGGGTTAAGTTTAATTTGAGTTGTAATATTTTAATTCTGTTAAACTGAGTTAAAGTTAGTTAAACTAGTTCCAACTATTGGAGGAACTAGTAGGAGGTTTAGAAGTGGGGTGCAACTTCAATGTTTAACCAGTTAACTGATAAGTCAGCCATAATTAACTCATGCATGCATCAAATTTGAGTTACCTAGTTGAGATTGGAGTTCAAGGGAAGTGTACTATGAGTTGTATAATTTTTTGAGTTGTACAGATCGTGCATGTAGTCATAGAAGGGCCTACAAGGATAGCATAATTATAATTGGGAATTTCCCTAATTAATAGGGGGTTGATTCCCAAGGAAACAACACAAGGAAATAGGAGCTTGGAATAAATCAAAATTGACTAAGTACTGACCCGAGTTAGCTTGAGAGGTAGTGAAATAGATTATACTTGTGCAGAGATTATTCAGGCTTGAACAAGAATTATATTTCTCCTCCATTTTCTGACTAATGCAATTGAGATAGGAACGGGTTTTGAGGAGTTGCTTTCCCCTTAGACAAATCTTTGAGCATATGTTATTGAATCTTGTCTCATGTTTATCTTGTGATCTCTCGATCGATTAATTGTTTCGATTGATGAGTAGAGTAGATTCAATTCTTTCTTTTTTTAGCAAATTACATAAGTAGTTTGAATCTACAAGGAATTTCTAAATGGTATAAGAGCAGGAATCATAATAGAAGAAAATAATTCGATTTTGTCTTTGCAAGAAATCGAATTTGTAGTATCATTCTTTAGAGCCAACACGATGTCGTTCTATGGATTAAGACTCAAGTATACCCTTGAGGGTAGCTCAAATTATATTTCTTGGAAGGACAGGATGGAGGCAATGTTGGAAGATAACGGGTTGAAGGAATTCATAGACAATGATATTCATAAGACTCCAATAACTGATGCACAATATTTGGCAGAGTGGAAGAAATGTGTGGAAAAGGCCAGGAGAAACATGCTAGAAGGAGTTCGAAATAATATTGTCTCTAATATCCACGAGAAGGATACCCCATATGCAATGTGGCAAGCCTTGATAGACTTGTTTCAGAACAAAAATGACCAGAGGAAGTTAACACTGAAGGACAGGATTTAGAAGATCAAGATGGAGAAGGGCAACATAATACCATAGTACCTGAACAAGTTCACATAACACTTCTAGGCCTTCCCAATAGTTGGCATAACTACCAGGATTCAATAAATGGGAGGGAGAAGCTAACAAATTGGAAGTGAATTCGGTGTGCCTTGGTGAAAGAAGAGATAAGGTGAAACACTAAAGATGGAACCTCATCCAACACGATGATGTGGAGAATTGTGCCCTGGATGGAAAGGAAAAGAAAGGGAAAGGGAAAGGGAAGAAATCCCAATCCAAAGGAATTTTTGGTCAGGCAAGAAAGAATAAATACTCTTCAAAGAATAAATGTTTTCAATGTCATGAGCTAGGACAATATGCCATGAAGTGTCTGCACAAGAAGGCTGGAAATAAAGCCTTAGGAGGAGCGACATGTGAAGCTCTAGATTCACAAATTGAGTTGGATTTCACACCCATTTCATGCATTTTGAGATCAGTGATGGGTAGTGTGTGGTATCTAGATAGTGGAGCCTAATTCCATATGATGGGAAACAAAGAAATTTTTAATAACTTGGGGGAGAAGGACCTCCATATGCACATCGATATGGGAGATGATGGAAGGTATAGTGTGACTGGTATTGGTACAATTACTTTTTAGAGGGAGTCTGGTTCTCCTCTCACATTAAAAGATGTCATGTATGTTTTGGGCCTAAAAAAGAATTCAGTTTTAGTTGCTATGTTGGAATACTGTGGCTACAATGTGATATAATTTAGAAAAGGAAAGGATTTCCTTAGACATATTTCCATGGGACAAGTGAACCAGATCGGGTTTGGGTGAATAACCTTTAAAATTGGATGTAGAATACTATGTTTCTTTGAGCACGAAAGAAGATAAGGTGCAAAGTTGAGACATCGATGAATTATGGAATAGGAGACTTGGCCATTTTAACTATGGAGCCTTGATGATCATGCGAGATATTTCTATAGGACTTACGAAGGGTGCACTCGAGCAACGAGATAGATGCAAAGGGTGTACACTTAGGAAGTACGCCAAAGCCAACTTTCATGATAAGGACAATAGAGCTCAATAAGTGCTTGAAATATTTCACTTAGATGTATGTGGACCTTTCTCGATAGCCTCCACGACCAAGAATATATATTATGTTATATTTCTAGATTATTTCTCATGTAAGTGTTAGATTTTCTTCATGCAGAAGAAAGACCATACATTCTCCAAATTTTGTGAATTTAAAGCACTTGTTGAGAAAGACACTGGCAAGAAAGTGAAGGCTCTCAGGAGCGATAATGTTGGTGACTATATATCGAATGAGTTTAGGAACTTCAGTGCATCAGAAGGCATTCGGTGGGAGTTAATAACACCCCATAACCCAGAATAGAATGGGGTGGTTGAGAGGAAGAGAAAAAGTATTGTGGGAGATGCATGGGCAATGTTGCATGCTCAAGGCCTACCATTTCACTTGTGGTATGAAGCATGAAACACAACTATATATGTGCAAAACAAGAGTCCTCATCAGATTCTTGGGATGAGTACACCATAATAATAATTTTCAAGAAAGAAACCAAATGTGTCACACTTTAGGATGTTTTGTTCATTAGTATACTATCATGTTTCTGAGGATGCAAAGGAAATTGTAGAGCTGATAACTGAGTTGAGAAAATTTGTGGGGTAGACTGATACACCTCACAACTATTGGGTGTACTTTCCATCTAACAAGATTACAATTGTTCATAGAGATTTCAAGTTTGATGAAGAGAATTCCATGAGATGATCCCTTGAGAGGGAGCTTCAGTTACATGTAGATGAACAACTTTTGTCTCCAAAGGAAGAACCTCGAGATGTTTTGGAGCAGCCACAAGTAGAGGAGAAAAGAGTGGAAGCACCCGCTCATGAAGAGACATCCAAAGATGGAAGGAAGCACATAAGGGAAGCTGACAGGTTATTGCATGATGCTAGAGAGGATGTGGGAGCACCCACATCATAGCATAGACAAAGGAGGTCACTAGATCATTACACTAGTTACATGGATCTTATGAGTGAGCTAGTTGAGACAAAACCATCCTCATTCAAGGAAGCAGTTCATAAGCTAGTATGGTTTGATGCCATGGTAGAGGAATATGATTCCATAGTCAGAAAAAATGTTTGGGAAGTTGTACCAAGACTAGAGAACAATTCAATGGTAGGTTTGAGGTGGATCCACGAGGTGAAGCAAGCAGCATATGGGAGCATCAAGAATCACAAGGCCAAATTTGTGGCCAAGGGGTTTTCTCAGCTGGAGGGAATTGATTAAGAGGAGACCATTTCTCCAGGAGCAAGGTAGTCTTCCATTAGATAAATTCTACTACTTACAACATAGATGGGATGGAAAATACATCAAATGGATGTGAAGACAACATTCCTCAATGGAGTGATAGAGGATGAGTTGTACATTGAGCAACCTAGAGGATTTGAGACCTTTGACAGAGAGTCACATGTGTGAAGACTCAAGTGAGCGTTGTATGGATTGAAATAAGCACCCCGTGCTTGGCACATCTTGATTGACAACTATTTCAATAGGTTGGGCTTCACCAAAAGTGAAACATATGCAAACCTTTACCATATTATTGTTGAAGGTAAATTATTGATTATAGTATTATATGTTGATGATTTAATTTCAACCAGTGATGATAAGTTGATCAAGTCTAGCAAAGAGGATCTTACAAGAGAATTTGGGATGAAGGACATGAAACTCATGCATTGTTTCATCGGTTTGGAAGTATGGAAAGATATGGATAATTGTTTGTCTCTCATGGAAAATATGCTAATGAGATATTAAAGAAGTTCTATGTGGAGAGTAGCAAACCCATGGAGAGTCCTCTAGAGGGTAGTTGGAGGAAAGAGGATGCCACTTCAGGTGAGAAGGTGGAAGCCACTATTTACAGGCAACTTGTGTGTTAAATTATGTATTTGGTGAACACACGACTAAACATGTGTTATCTAGTTAACCAGCTTAGTCAAGCAATGGTTAATCCAACGAAACTGTATTGGAAGGAAACCAAACATGTTTTGAGATACCTCAGAGACACTACTTAGTATGGTCTTTGGTACAAATGAATAGAGGGAGTGAAGCTTCAAGGCTTCACAAATGCAGATTGCATGGGTAGTCCATCAGATTGTAGGAGAACTTTAGGAGGAGTCTTTAGTATTGAGTTAGCAATAGTTTCTTGGTACTTAAGGAAGCAAAGATCAATTGCATGCAACTCAACAAAAGTAGAGTACATGTCCGCTAGTCAAGCAACTTGTGAATTTATCTAGATGATGAAGATTCTTATTGGGTTATTTGGTCAGATGATGGATCCCACTGTGATTTATTGTGATAATAATAGTTGTATCAAACACTATGGAAATCTAAGTTTTCATGATTGATTCAAGCATATTAACATTCAATATCAAAATGCATGAAATTGCGTGTAGAGGCAGATCATGTTGTTGGAATACATTGCTACAGAGGAACATGATGTAGGTATTTTGACAAAGGTATTATAAAGAGGAAAATTTGAGTTCCATAGAAATAGGACTTGAGTATCTGATAATCCCTTTCTTGTTGAGAGGGAGTGCTGAAAATGGAAACAAGAAAAGAGAAACTTGTAATTCCACATCACAAGACAATAAGAATGAGTTAACTAAATTAATTTCACTTAGTTGTCTTAGTTAATTCTAGTTGAGGGCCCAACTTGAGTCATGTAGAGTGGTTCCTAAAATTTAGGAATCTAGGTTGATTTTAATTTGAGTTGTAATAGTTTAATTCAGTGAAACTAGGTTAAAGTCAGTTAAACTAGTTCCAACTATTGGAGGGACTAGTAGGAGGTCTAGTAGTGGGATGCAACTTTGGTGTTGAACCTGTTAACTGATAAATCAGTCATAGTTAACTCATGCATGCATGAAATTTGTGTTACCCAGTTGAGATTGGAGTTCAAGGGAAGTGCATTGTCAATTGTATAATTTTTTGAGTTGTACAAGTGGTGCATGTAGTCAGAGAAGGGCCTACAGGGATTGCACAATTCTAACTGGGAATTTCCTTGATTAATAGGGCTCTAATTCCCAAGGAAACATCACAAGGAAATAGGATCTAGGAAGGAAACATAATTGACTAAGTATTGGCCAAAGTCAGCTTGTGAGGTAGTGAGATAGATTATACTTTTGCAGAGATTGTTCAAGCTTGAACAAGCATTGTATTTCTTCTCTATTTTCTGACTAATGAAATACATATAGGAAGGGGTTTTGTGTAGTTTCTTTCCCCTTAGATAAATCTTTGAGCATATGTGATTGAATCTTGTCTCATGTTTATGTTGTGATTTCTTGATAGATTAATTGTTTTTGCTAATGAGTAGAGTAGATTCAAGTATTTTGTTTTAGAAAATTACATAACAGTTTGAATCTACAAGGAATTTCTACAATTTACATTTTTTTTTTTAATTCAATATAAGTGAGACCACATCACAATGATGCCTAAGAATACTAGTTTAATAATGAATTTTAACATCCATGAAATTTAAAATAACCAAATATAATATGGCTTAATATAATAATTTTATACTTTATTTATTCATATATAAAACCAATACCTACTCTATAATTAGATAATAAAGCATTTTAGCATTATGTAAACAATATAAAGAATATACATTATTGAAAAGATATCTCTCTCTCTCTCTCTATCTATATATATAAATATATATATAATATATATATATATGGAAATAACTATAATGTAATTATGTTGAAAAAATGCAACAAGAAAAATCCTAATTTAATTTGTGCTTGAATTAAATTAGGAATTAAATTGTAAATTTAATTCTCATAGCAACTTGTAATAGTTAACTAAGTTGATTTGACTTAGTTGGCTCAGTAAATTCGAGTTGGGAGTATATCTAGAGTCATGTAGAGTGATCCCTAAATTTTAGGGGCCCACATTGAATTATTATTGAGTTCTAATTATTTAATTTAGTTTAACTGAGTTAAATTCAGTTAAACTAGTTCTAACTAATGGAGGAACTAGTGAGAGGTCAAGTTTATTAAATTGGACTTAATTCACATGCAGTGATCAATCAAATAATTAATAATTCAATCACAAATAACCCGTGCATGTGAGTTTTGAGAAATACCCTATTGATATTAGAGTTTAAGGATAGTATACTATCATTTGTAAAATCATCTAAATTAAAACAATGGTGCACATAATCAGAGGAAGGCCTATGGATGGATTGCACAATTATGGATGAGGAATTTCCCAATTAAATATGGGCTAATTCCCTAAGAAACTACACAAGGAAGTAGGAGCTTGACAAGCAACAGATTTGACTAAGTATTGGCTTAAGCTGGGTTGTGAAGTAGTGAGATAAATTGTACTTGTGCAGAGATTGTTTAGGTTAAACAAGCATTGTATTTTCTTCTCATATATTCTAATTAATGAAATATCTAGATAGTAGGGGTTTTTAGCTGTGGCTTTCCCCAAAAAATTATTGTGTTATGTGTGATTGAAATTATTCCTTTTTTTGCTTCATGATTTCATCGATCATAGTTTGTTTCCTCTGATGAGTAAATTAGATTCAAGTTAATTGTTTTAGCATATTAGAATCTATAGTTTGAATCTACAGGAAAGTTCTATATGGTATTGTTGTGCTATACAACAACCCCCCATTTCATAAAATCTTACTTTAGAAAATTATAATATGAAATGGGTCCCTTTTAGATTAAATTGGTATTAATCCATCACTCTTCTAAAGGTTCGGAAATAAACAAAACATTTTAAAAACCTTTTGAAATAATCGGTCTTAAAAATAAAACGAATAATTCTTTATTATTGCGATAAAGCGATCGCAAGATCGCATATCACAACAACAAAGGGTGCATAACCATGACCCATTGATTTTCCCCGATGCGATAAAAGCGAGTAGCCAATGGATATCGAGAAAACAAATAATAAAAGGCCCCTCCCCTTTGCTCCGATGCGATATCGTAATCGGCGATCGGGGAATGTGATATGAACGTAACAAACTCTCCTCCTTCAAACTCCCGATGTGAGTCAAGCGATATCGCTATCGGCGATCGGGGATTCCATAAAACTTAAATAAAATTGCCCAAGGCTTCCTCCGATTGCCGATTGCGATGAAGCCAAATGCGAATTTCGAAAAGGATCGATATGATTTCGCTATATTATATTAATTATCATTGAAAGCCTTTTCTTTTCCTAATAGTGATTCGCTCGCGTCCAACTGCCAAAAAATCAAATCCACGCTTAAAACTATTATTCGGAAAGTAAAGGATATAATGAGCATTTAAATGATTGAGAAGTTTTAACGGCCAATTAATGAGAAGTTATGCCTAAATCCCTTCAGAGAGTGTATCCGCGGGAGCCTTATGTTAAATCTTCCATTATTCATCGATTGACACAATTCCCCATACTTGGTTTTCGCCATCTATTCTCGGCATTACGTTCATTTTTATCTTGTGCAGAGTTTTTCCATAGTAACAATTCCAGACCAAATGGGGAAGAAATCTAAGAAGTCTGGAATGACTTCAGCTTCTATGGTAACAGGACAACATGCCGCCAATCTGGGACCAAGAAAAAAGGGATTAATCTCAGATACCACATGTCTCGGCCTTGGCAGCACTACTTGGCAAAATATTTACAACCTGGTTGAAGCCGAGGAACCTTAGCAAACATCGGTACAAGCTACAACAGGTTCAAGCTGGAAATCTGATGCTACTTTAAAAGATTTGGTTGATTCCTACCTACATAGGATAGCAGCTCGAGAGCAAATTCTTCCGTTTACGGATGTGGTGAGATGGGCAATTGAGGAAATTCCAATTACGGACAGAACATTCTGCACTGTTGATGGGAGAGTATTCAGTTCATTTCAGCCCAAAGGTTTCAGACAAATTTACCATTTGCCCGAACCAGAGAAGGAGTACAATAAAGCATTTCTGGAGAAGTTTCGAGATGAGAATGAAACTGAGTCAGGGTCTATACGAGAATGGAGATAGAACCCGGTGAAACACAAACATGAGTCTTTGGGTAAGTACTCCATCGACTCCTTATGCTCTCCTTATTGTTATGCTGGAGTCATGATGTGTCGATTGTGGGGATTGCATGATTCTTCAAAATTTTCCATAGAGATGGTACCTTTGATGGAAGCAGCATGTAATAGTGAAATCATGGATTGGGGGACTATATTATCAGATAAGTTGGCTACAACTATTCTTGAATTCAGAAACAAATCTCGTGTTACTGATAGGTTCATCCCTCCATTTTATTTTAGTGAATATATTTTGGATACCCTCTGTTTTAATTCTGAGTTTCCTGTGTTAGGGTGGAGATGGACTCCACAGGAACCTATGCCTATTCATATCTACCACCAGAAATTATGGAAAGCTCATTATAAACACCATTTATACCAAGTCTACAATGGATTCATGCTACCTATTTACTATTCAATTTTTGATAAACCTGCCCCTAAGATCTCCTCTCAGGCAGAGATTGACTTGACAGCCTTAGGAACCTGGTTTGGAGAAGAAAAATTCACTTATGTAAGAGTTTTTGGCAATCAGGCCAGGCCTCATGTCCTCCCCTTGTCCATACCAGACAAGCTATTAGCTCGCGAAATAGCATATCAGCTTACAACTGCATCGGCCACAAAAACTCTCAGAAATTCAAAGAAGCAAGTTTGGCATCCTTTTCCTCTAAGGTGTGGCATCTATACTTTGCATGATTATAAACATGCAGAGAAAGAGTTAGAAAAAATTAACATCCTAAGTCTCGCCACCCTGCCTAATAGATGTTTTGACCCGAAGAAAGTCATCTATAATGTTCTAGATCAAGCTAAGCTCACTAAACTTGAACATAAGGAAGATGAGTTCGATGACCTGTTCTCCTCCGCCGAGTAATTATTCCAGGTGCAACAGCTAGCTAGAATGAGATACCATGATGACAGGTTAGTAGAATTTAATAAACTTAGAGAGAAGAGGTTGCAAACTCTGCCTCTAGATTTGTTAGCTACTGGCCTGATGATACAGTCAAGCGAGCCTGAGTAGCAGCTTACCAGCGAACCTCCTGCTACATCCGAAATCTTTGAAGAAGTCCAGAGAAGAGAGCAGGAGGAACTCCAGAGGTTAGAATAGGAAGAGGCACAGAGGAAAGAACAAGAAGAGGCAAAGAGGAAAGACAGAGAGGAAGCAAAAAAGAAAGAACAGGAGAGAATACAGGAAGAAGTACAGAAAAAGTAGAAGGAGCAGAGCAGCAAGGAGGCGAGTGTTGATACTCAAGTGGACCCAAGATTGTTCGAATAATGGAAACAATTTAATACAATTATAGGCAATCTTGAGACCTCAATGGACGCCGAAACATCCAAAGCTGCTGATACACAAGATACAACATCAAAGGAGGTTCCAAGCAAAGGAACCAGCGGTCTACCCCCAACTACAGTAGTAGAAATAATTCTGAAGAATCCTTCCGATAAAATTATTTTGCAGGTGGAGGACATTCCTCCACTAGATGTTTTCTATAGCCCAAAACACAGGGTTGTAATAAAGTGACAACGGAAAAGGAGAAGGATTGATCAACCTTCTCTGTTCCCTGAACAAACAATAACAACCAATGTGTTATGGAGAGAATAATTCGACCCCTCCAATGACCTAACAAAGTTATCTCAATATGCCGGTGCCTATTCGGCAGCCACCATGGATCAAGCGATTGCTTCACTACAAGGACAACTATCAGAGGAACATCAGAAGTCAGAACAGCTACAACAGCAACTGTCCACACAGCAAGAGTTAAATAACTAGCTCAACAAACAGTTGCATGAAGAGAAGCAGAGGATCGATTCGGGAGCAATCCAGAGACAGAAGGAACTATCAGAGGCATTATCAAAGTTGAAGGCGATGAATGAACAGATGGCAAAGACAAAAGATGAGCAAATTGCTCAATTATTAGCTCAAGTAGAAAGGTTCAAGAGTCTTCCCCTGCCTTCCGAGTTCAGAGTAGAGGTAATGCAGATTAACAAGGCATTAATAACACAAATAAGATTGTTATGTCATGAAATTGCCCAAGTTCAACCTCTGTGCGACATAACAACATCTATAATAGACAAATCAGTTGATGCCAGGCAGGATTTAGAGCAAGCCGACGAAACTTTGACAGATTTTCTTACTTGGCAGGACTCTAATGAGGGATAGGCAGCAAACTTGCCCAAAATTTTAGAATCCCATAAGGAAATCCTATTCACGGAGTGGCAGTCCCAATTAATGAAAGCAGAGAGAGCTATTTCCAGATGCAAGTTATCTACGAGCAATTTAATTGACTTGATCAATAATACTCTCTATTTATCTAACATGATTTCTCAATGTACACCAGGTAAACTATTATCAGCCAAGACATTAGAGTAGTCATGTAACCAAGAACTAGAAAAGAATGGGAGATGGATCTCAGGAATTAAAAGTTTAACTTGGGACACCTATTGGTTGTTCCTAGTAAAACCATACAGTCAGAGAGCCGCCCCCAAATTCCTAATGGATGCAATCTGGTGTATCATTCCCGATATACATGATGCCACCTATGCTGCTCAAATCAATTCTCGTCTCAGCCGGCCTCAAGAAGTGGAGCCAATGCTGGCAATATGCCAACTCAGGACAAAGGGAAAGCAACCAAAAGGATGAATCATCGCTGCTGATTACCAGATCACTGTGGGAGAGATATTTAAGATCGGATTATACTAATTTAGTAGCATTTTAATTTTGTAGTTTGTTAGCTTAGTTTATTATTTATAGACCCTTTCATGTATTTAGAAAGGGTCGTAAGTTTTTGTATATGACTTAAGCTTGAAGTTGCACTACTGTACTTCAGGCATATTCTTTTATGAAAACTGGACCAATCTTTCCAATTTTTGATAACGAAGCTTTGATGTGAATGTGCACTATTGCCTTTATTTAAAAGTATTTCTGAATCGGAAGAAGGAATTCAAATTGCGATTGGCGTAGGGAATAATTCGCAGCTCATATGGTATTATTATCTATGTCTGAATTTATTCCTTTTATGTGAATTGTTGTTTGGTCATTTTTGCTATTATTGAATATGTGAATGTGTTTTAATAGTAAACTTTATACTTTCCACTATTGGA